>PVIR01001357.1:0-126504 GCA_004026965.1 Petromus typicus | reverse complement strand
TAACAATACTGGGTGTGGAGACTCACACCCAGCAGCAACCAGTACCACATACCACAGTGCCGGGCATGGTGGCTCACGCCTGTAATCCCAGCACTCGGGAGGCAGAGGCAGGAGGATTGTGATGTGAGTTGGAGGCTGAGCTCAGGGCCAGCCTGAACCACAAAGCGAGACCCTGTCTCAAAAAACCTAAAAAAAAAAATAAATTAAACTGGTCACTGCCAAACCCACTGTGAGCAGACAGATTGAGGTGAGAGCCACAGAATATAAGCTCTGAGGGCTCAAGTGCAGCTCTGCCAGGGAGACTCATCATGGGTGGGAGTGTCCCGATACAGGGTGTCTTGTCCCTCTCTGTCTCCTCCCACAGATCTGTGAGGTTCTGAATGCTACTGAGATGACCTGCCAGGCTCCAGCCCTGGCCCTGGACCCTGATCAGCAGTCGGACCTCACTGAGAGGCCCGAGGAGTTTGGCTTCATCCTGGACAATGTCCAATCCCTACTTATCCTCAACAAGACCAACTTCACCTACTATCCTAACCCTGTGTTTGAAGCCTTTGGACCCTCGGGAATCCTGGAGCTGAAGCCTGGAACCCCCATCATCCTGAAGGTAGAATAAGAGTAGGAAAAAGGAGCCACTGCATGGAGGGGGAGGGTGTCCAGTCATGGGAAGAGGACAGAAGACACCATGTCATGACTGGTGTCCCCCCTTGCAGAGGTTGTGCGTAGAGGTCAGTACTCACAGGCCCAATCTATTTTAGACTGGCAGATCCACCCATAGCCTGAGCTTTGGGCTTCAGAGTCCAGGAATTGGGTAGTCAGAGAGTCAGGCTATGTCCTCCATGTACCCATTTCCAAAATGTACCTTGAGTTTTCTTTGGAGCACGGATTGCAAGTTAACTTTATCTTGTATGACAATTTGAATCATGACTGGTTGTGATCACAACTCTGTACTGATTGAGAAGGATTTTGAGTCTGCCCTAGGGATAAGCTGGACAAAGTACTTTGATTATTGATTTTCCACAAGGAAGCAAAGAGGATGCTTGTATAATGTTATATTAGTCTAATTTTCTTTTCTTGTCACAAAATACTTGAGGCTGGGCATTTACAAAGTAAAGAAGTTTAATGAGCTACAGTTTTAGAGGCTGGAAGTCCAAGTAGCACAGTATTGACTATTAGTGTGGCAATAGGAGAGATCGGGTGGTAATATAGGAATGCAGAAGGGGGGGAGGGGACAGTAATGAGCTCCTAGCCCCACTTCTTAAAGGTCTTATCATCTTTTACTGTTCCTTAACCTTGGAGGGACATATTACTATAGATGGCCCTCTACAAGCTCACTGGCTTGATGAGGTGTCTGGTATGGACATGGCAGCCACCAGCGAGTGAGGTTCTGGGTGGAAACGGGGGCTTTCCTGTGTTTCCAGGGCAAGAACCTGATCCCACCTGTGGCCGGGGGCAACGTGAAGCTCAACTACACCGTGTTGGTTGGGGAGAAGCCATGCACTGTGACAGTGTCTGATGTGCAGCTGCTCTGCGAGTCCCCCAACCTCATCGGCAGGCACAAAGTGATGGTGAGTGAGGCTGGCAGGACCCCTTCCCGAGGGTCTGGTGGGAGTGATGCTAGGTAAGAGTGGGGCCACTGCATCCGGGCACTCAAACTTTCCATGAGAGATCCAGGCCACCACCTGCTACCCTGCACCCAGGCTGCGTCCCAGCTTCTCCCTTCCACCCTGTCCTTGCTTCTGTACCTCCTGATGTGACAACAATGGACTGCAAGGGAGCCTCTGAGGAGAGAGCGTCCTTGGCCTGGGGAGAGCCACAGTGTCCACTGTAACAACAGTGAGTCTTGGGAAGCCAGTCCCAGATGTGCAGCAGCTGCCTGGGACAGATGACATGAGCGATCTGGAATAAGAGCATGCGTGGATTCTCTGTTGAGCTCACCCCCACCATCAATCCCTCCCCACCCCACGTGCCCTCTCCTCTACTGTCATGACCTGATACGGTCCTCCATGCCCTCACCCACTTCCCCTCTCCCTCTCCCCCATGTGTCCCCAGGCCCGTGTCGGTGGCATGGAGTACTCCCCAGGGATGGTGTACATCGCCCCGGACAGCCCTCTCAGTCTTCCCGCTATCGTCAGCATTGCTGTGGCTGGCGGCCTCCTCATCATCTTCATCGTGGCTGTGCTCATTGCCTACAAACGCAAGTCCCGTGAGAGTGACCTCACACTCAAGCGGCTGCAGATGCAGATGGACAACCTGGAGTCCCGCGTGGCACTGGAGTGCAAGGAAGGTACTAGTGACCGGGGCCGGGGCCCTGTCAGAAGCTCTGTGTCCACTTTGCGAGCTTCTGCACAAAAACAAGCAGGGGCAACACTAGGCAGTGCTGGGGGTTGTGAGCATGTGTGTGCATACATACATAAATACATGTGTGAGTGTACCCATATAGATGTGCGTCTCTCATTCCTAGCCACAGGTTCGACAGCTATGGACAGTGCTGGGGGTTGTGTGTCTATGTATGCACACATACACATGTGCATGTGTATACACATGTGCATGTGTGTATGCATTTGTATGTCTCTCATACACAAGTGAGCAGTCCAGGCAGCTGTAGACCAGAAGCTCTGGAGGTTGTATGCAGACATATATGCATGTGCACATGTGTGTGCAAACACATGTATGTATTTCTCACAAGCCCCAGGCTGGCAGTGCTGGAGGTTGGGTGTCATATCCTGAGGCTTAACCACATTCAGCAAGCCTGTGTCCCAGGTCAAAGTTGTGCTGTCTATCCACCCTGGCAGGGGAAGAATTCAATTGATCCAGGGCGAGGCGGAGCCACCACCCCCAGGAATCTCCAGACGCACAGCCCAGCTGTGAGGGTCCCATTCTGTCCTTTAGGGGAGCCCTGAGGACATCTCGGCATGACACAGTCATCTCTCCACCTTCAGTGCCAAGGGAAGACTAGGGGGCTGATCTGTGGTTGCCAAGAAAGTGTTTCACAGCTGGGATGCTTTACAAAATTACAAACACCCCCATGAAGTGATATCAGCTACATTAAACCTGAGAAGGATACGTAGGAGCCAGACTACTCACATAGCCCTAGGACATGACTGCATGAGTCCCAGCGGGGAGGATCCAAGCTGCTTTTCCACACAGGTGTACACAGAGTTAATCCAGCCTTGCTCCTGGGCACCAAGGCACAGCCCCTACCGGGAAGCCACAGCCAGTTTCAATGGGGAAGTGGATCCATCCCACCCCTCTCTGCATCCCTCAGCTGTCAGCACAGCATCCGCCTTGAGAGACTGTTAATTACTGCTTTTATTATATTTACGTCGCTTAATTTTTTTCTCTGCAATGTACTCTTCCATCTAATTAGGTGTAGTGATTAGAATCTCTTTTATGTGTGGCAGGCGCGAGGCTTTGAATATTGGAGGCGCTTGGTGACTTAAAGGAAAGCTACAGAGGGATCAAAAGCTGGCTTCCTCCCTCTCCTCCCAACCACCCGAGGAGCACCCAGCAGGGCGGGACAGCAGGCAGACTCAGCCTGGTCGGAGCCATCAGAAGGTCCCGTGGGAGGGAGGCTGAGCAGGCAGGAGTCCAGTCCAAGAGTTGGTGGAGGCCCACAGGGAAAGACTCTTCCAGTAAAGGGCACGCAGGAGTTGGCAGCATTTTCTGGGGCCTGTGGCTGCTGTTTAGCATCTTCAGGGTGTGGAGGACTCCTGGCAGAGACTTCTTGGAGACTCCTGGGAGCCAGGCTATCACCCAGACCTGAACTTGGAGCATGACCTGCTCTCACCCTCAAGACCTGAGCCTCAGATATGGAAACACATGCACATGCAGACACACAGTTCTGTCTCTCACTCACTGATACACTCACACCCACACCCACACACTCTCGTACTGGCACACTGGCATGCATATACACTTATTGACATGCTGACATTCAGCCAGTCCCCCTTGTCTGGCCTCACATGCACACATATTGACACACTCGTGTACACACACATGCTCACATACTCTCGCTCCTGCTCATGCACTTACCCATGCAGACATACACACTCACAGGTGTGTGCGTTTCACTTAGGATAGACATGAGTGTCCATCAGGCTTTTGGTGACAGCACATGCCAAAGACGACCCCTTTTGCACACACACTCGCAGATGCACAGGCACGCCCCTACACACTGCAGTAAGTTCTGCTTCGCTAGATTAGGGTCTCCTCCTTCTGGGTCTCTGCATGTCAAGAGCCATGTGGACAGAGAAGAGGGGGAATGTGAGAGAAGAGGAGCAGGGCTGCAGGGCTTCCAGGGCCCAGGCCCATCCCTGGCCTCTCCAGCATCCTGGAGTCTTCCTGATACCTGGGGGTTTGACAGCAGCTCCGCAGGATGGAGTGTTCCAAAGTCCAGGACATGGTGTCGGGGCCTCCATCGTGTTCGCATGTCACACGGCCCACTGCGCATTGGGCTTGCCGTCTGAAGGCCCTCGACACATCCTGGGCCTGTGAAGCCTTTTGAATCCTGCACAGTATTTTTCCCTTTTCTTGTGTCCATATAAGTAGAAAGAAACATTGGTCAGTCAATGACTTCTGGCTGTCCTGTGTTGCCATATGTTCATTATTCTGGGTTGGGTGTGTGCACATGTTTTTGCTAGTACGTGTGTGTGTGTGTGTGTGTGTGTGTGTTCATGTGTGTGGATTTGCTGGGCTTCACCCTGAGTACCTGGAGTGGCAGGAGGTGGCGCCAGGGGAGGATGTGCCCAGGACAGAGTGCAATGACAGCTTCGGCACTGTATAAAAACCCCAAGCCAAGCTGCGTGCCAGATGTTCCCAGGGCCAGCTAAGATCTTGTCCTTCTGTCCATCTGAGCTGCCTCACACACAGCAGTGCCCATCTGCAGATCATAATTCATCACCAGGTGGCATTACCTTGAGCAAGCAGGACCAGGACACACTCTGAGTGTCTATGTAAAAGAAGGACGTTAGTCTCAGTCCCTCTGTCCCAGCCCCATTGGTAGGTTTGACAGTCCCAGTGAACTGCACACTCCAGAACTGGGCCCTCCAGCTTCTTCCTTTATCAGAAGACATTGTTACACAACAGGAAGCAGTGCGAGCACAGTGACAAGAGGCAGTCTGTGGCCTCTTGTCTCCTCTCCTATTCTGTCACCTTTCCCGGCTCTGGTTGCAAACCAAAGCCTTTCTTCTTTAGGTGGGAAGTCCCTTCTGGCCGCAGCCACAGCACAGGCTGTAGTCAGCTTCACAGACCGCTGGCACTGGAAAGGCTGACAGCCTCAGACAAGGTTTCGTGCACTACATGTTGCTGCCCGGATGACGCCTTTCATCTCAGTCATTCTTGCACACACACACACACACGCCCACACACACCAGCAGTCTCACAGCCTTGTCTTTGTGCCAGCTTTTGCCGAGCTGCAGACAGACATCCATGAGCTGACCAGTGACCTGGATGGAGCCGGGATTCCCTTCCTGGACTACAGGACCTACACCATGCGGGTGCTGTTCCCCGGAATTGAAGACCACCCTGTGCTGCGGGACCTGGAGGTAAGAGGTAGTGGCCCTGCTCCTTAGAGCAGGGTGGCGTGTTGGCAATTTGCAAGTCTGGCCTTTCATTTGGAAGTGAGAAAGCTAAGGCCAGGGAGGGGACACACCTTGACTGAGGTCCCCTTGCTTGTGCGTACGTCAGAGCACACATGTGACTATAGCACTGCAGGTCTTTTGGGGTCTTGGAGTCTTTTGAGAGTTGAATGAGCCTTAAGGACTCTCTCCAACAAAACTGTCCCTGTACCCAGAAACAAGAAATGAGAGTTCATAGACCCTTGTTTAAGAAATCGTGTCATAAAGGATCTTACCATTTAGTTGGTGCTCAGTAAATATATAAGGGATTTTACTACTTGGAGTCTAGTTGGGAAAGATAAGCAATGTGTAGGCAAAGGAGGTGGAAATGTGAATGATAAAACCTAACAGTCTTTCTAGCAGCAGGGACCTCATTTCTCAGCATTTTATCCCACTTACTGTCTAGCATGGTATCTGGCTTATGCATATATTCATATTATGCCTTGTTCTGAAAAAGCTTTAGAACAGCTTATAAAGATAAATACCAGAGAGGAGTGAAAAATATAAATGAGGAAACCAGAGCAAATGATAATCCTAAGGAATGATCAGTATTAGTTGACTGTTACTTAGGTTCCCCCATGGCTTTAAGCACTTTTCATGAATTCACCCAGGGGCTCTCCGAGTTGGTGAGCCCATTTTATAGGTGACAAAACTAAAGGGACAGAGAAGTTCAGTGGTGTCTGGGGCTACACATCTGCTGGGAACAGAGCCAAGAGCTGAGTCCAGGGAGTGAAACTCCAGCATGCTTGTTGTCAGCCACAAGCCTGGGCACAGGCCTCTCGGTGCTGTGGGAGTGGCCCGCCTCATACTTCTGGATCCTTAGGACAGGGGATGGGAACCCTACAGCCCAGGTCACATGGGAAAGAAGGACTCAGCCCATAAAATAAAAACAGACTCATGGCTCAGGAGCCACATAGTGTTGCTAATACTGATGCCCAAGGGAGTATCTAAGCGATGCTATTGGCTGGGCACCACAGCAGCACACCTGGATGTCTACAGCATGTGATGGTGCACACCTCTCTCATACCTTCTGGCTCAAGGGAGTGTACACGTTTCCGCAGTCAGGCATGAGCTGGCTCCCTTTAGCTCCTCAGCAGACAGATACCATGACCACTATCAGAGGCTGTGGACAATGGTTTCTACATCCTCACTGGTCCTGTACCTTTTCTCCCAGCCTTTGTGTGCATGTGTGTGTGTTTATACATGAATCACATATAAACATAAAAATGCAAGGTGCCTCACTTCACCCCACCTATTGCCTGGGTCCTACTGTGGGGCTGCACTCCTTTCCCTTTCTGACCCCTTTCCCTTTGCCTTCCACCTCTCCTCCAGCCTTATCTTTATGTGTGTCAAAATACTATGCATCTTATGACACTAGAGTCCACCGGTTCCTGGCTAAAGGGACACCTGGGAGTGATGAAAACTAGACAGCTGTGTGTATGTGTGACTGAATGCATAGTAACTTCTTTTTTATTTTTGCACTGGGGACAAACTCAGAACCTTGTGCTTGTGAGGCAGGCACTAGAACCACTAAGCTATATCCATGATTGGATGCATAAAGACTATCCTTCTTTATTTATCTTTGTACATCTAGTTTCCTGTAGGGTAAGGTGCCTGGCATGGAGTAGGTGTGCAGGAAATGGCGAGAGATTGAATAAACCTATGTGAGTGTGTTTGTCTGCATCAGAATGGATATAGTAGTCCTAAAAGGGGGAATTATGCCTGCTTTGGGGACAGGAGAGAGAATAATTTAAAGATTCCACCAAGATGGATACATAAAGTTAATGTTCCTTGTCACTATTTCAAAACTCCAAGTTGTGATAGGTTTCCTTTAAGGATGTAAACTGGATTTCCTAAGACTGTATCAAAGCCAGGCTCCTCATAGGCCAACATGAATATTTTAGGGCAACTGGAAGACAGTCCCCAGCCATACAAGCTGGTACAATCATGAACACAGACACACACACACACACACTGTTCATCCACACAATCACAATGGTCCACAGTACAAGTCCTACTATGTCCTATCACGTGGTCTCATTTAGCTTCTTGCTTTCCTACATTCACTTGCTTCCCATAGGTTCCCAGCTCTCAAACTTGGGCAAGGGCTGATGGGAGGGAGGTTAACAGGACTTGCTCTCCCACAAGGCCTCATGGTAGTTGTGCATGTGGACACCGAGCTGCTCCAGTGGAGCCACTCATATGAGCACACCTGGAGTAGTTGAGTGTGCAACCTGCCTCACTGTGCACCGCAACTGTGGTCATCCGGGACCAGAATTCAAGTGATTTCTCCTCACTGCTAGTGTGCACTGGAGCAGGCTCCCGGTTGGTAGCTGCCTGGATTTCTGCCCACTGTGCTTCTCCAGGCCTTCCCTCCAAGATCAATTTTCCAAAAGAAGCTGCCTAACTTTCAGCTGCTACTTCTTAGCAAGATGCATAGTCCAGTGAGGAAAAAATATGAATGTTCTTCAAGTTCCCCTAAGGGCTCTGAATGGAGGAGGCACTATCTCAGTCCTCTGCCCTGGCTGCTCTTGCTTAATTCTCCAAGCAGGACCATCTAGGACTTTAGTATGACAGTATGAAGTCCTAGAATGATACACACTCCTCTCTCTCCCCAGAAAGTTCCAGAGCCACGTTCAGGACAGTCAAAGATCCACTGTGTCCTCACTGCATGAAGACACTGCCCACCCTAAAGAGCCAGATGCTCTCAGACTACCCACTCACCACTGCCAAAACAGGGCAGTGCTCTGAGGGCTGTACAGGGCCCTGGGATGGCAGGGCTGTTGGTTCTGCTGATTACCTGGCTGTGAATTCCTCCCAGGTGCCCTTTCAGGGGACAGGCCCTACCCCTGCTCCAACCCTAGAATGGTTGACATGGTAACCATCATATAAGCAAACCATGTCCTAGTGTAGTCTTTTTCCTTAGCTGGAACCTTCAGATTTCCCCTCAAACATGTAGTCTCTATTTTCTTTGCTTTTATTAATAAGGAGAAACTCTCATTCCAGCCTCTTGCTCATGAGGTTGTCCCCAGACAGCTTGACTCATTTCTCTGAGTACAGAGCCCACAGTTTTCTAATTGTTAGGCAAAAAGCTCTCTCAGTCAAGCCAGCCACATGGCTTTTTAAATAAACTGTGGTAAAATATACATAACATAAAATTTACCATGTCAACCATTTTTAAGTATATAATTCAGTTGGAGTTAAGTATATTCATTTTATTTGGCTACCATCGCCACCACCCACACACAGAACCTTTTTAATCTCTACTGCTGGGGATTTAGCTCAAGTGGTACCATGCCTACCTTGGAAGCACAAGAGCCCAAGTTCAATCCCTAGTACAGCAATAATAATAATAATAATAATAATAATAATAATAATAATTTCAACTTTATCTTCACCGATTCACGGTACCCATTAACATTAACTCCTCTTTTACTCTTCCACCAACCTAGGCTCTGCCTATATGAATTTGACTTCATAAGGACATCATATAAGGAAGAGTATGCAGAACTTGTCCTTTTTTGTCTGCCTTATTTTACTTGGTATAACGATTTTCAAGGTCCATCCTTATTGTACCATGTCAGAATCTCCTCACTTTTTAAGGCTGGAAAGATTGACTTGTATGGACAGACCACATTTTGTTTACCCACTCATTTGAGAAAGGATATTTGATGTGCTTCCTTTGGAGCTATTGGGGATAATACTCTTATGAACATGAATGTGCAAGCATAAATTCCAGTCTCTGCTTCTAGTTCTTTTAAGTATAAACACAACAATGTCTGTCTTCATTTCCAACAATCTCAATAGTTAACTGCTTGGGACAGAAATCAACTCTATTGTCCCGCATTAGCCTGGGGCCACGTGACGTTCAGGGACATGTGTGTATGCCGTATAAGAACTTGTTTATTTCCAACCTGTTTTTGCCTCTGGAAGTATTTCTCCCTCCTGGTGTCCTGAACATGGAAACTTTCCAAGGAAAGCTATTGATTAATCTAAGGCAATGTTGCCTAGTTCTTTCAGCCCCTGAAATTCCTGTCCCTTGGATCCTCTTTCTTCAAGCTACCTTGAAGAGTAAGTCATCAGCCCCTGTGGTCCATGGGGTAAGGCTAGGCATTTGAGCAAGTGGCTTCCTGGTCCTTATCACACACCAATCTTTTCAAAACAAGAAGCTATCAATCAAATACTCCCAATTTCAATTTATCACCAGCTCCTAAATTTTAACCTATTTAATTATAATTAAAGTTTACTATGCAGTTTTACACTCACAGGCTTCCGCTAAAGCAGAGCACCAACTGGAAAAGAAAGTCTTACTTCAGCATGGCACTGGCCCAGGGGGAGGGGCAGACTGCAAAGGAGAATTGCTTGGGACGCTCATGGCTGAGATGCTGCACTGTGTCCCCTCCTTCCACAATATGGGGAGAAAACCTCTGCCTTGTGCACCCAATACACAAGGTTCTGTGCATTGGATATTGTGGAAACTCCTGGGCACAAGGGATCTGTGAAGCAGTCAGTAGAGTCAGAGAGGCAGGTAATAAACCAGTGCTGTGTAAGTGCATGCAGTACGTGCCAAGCACTTTACATACATTATCTTATTTAATGTTCATAAAACATTATGACAGAGGCACTTATATTCTCATTCTGAAGATGAAGCAGTAGACCCCAGAGGTGACTGGAATTTTTCCTGAGGTGTCTCGGATGCTCTTTCCTGCAGGTAGCTGCGCTAAACTCCCTCTGCCCAAGCCCAGGCCTTTGCTGCCCACCAGGCAAGTGTGTCTTGCAGAGAGAGAGTACAGCTGAGGCCAGAAAGTCCAGACAGCATCTTTGTGGCAACTGAGGCATCTAGTTGACTCTGTGTCCTCTCCTGCATAGACCCACAGTGCCAGACCTACCTGTGACTGCACTCCCTTTAGCAGCCAGCCAGGAGGCTTTGAAGGGCAGGAAGCTTCATGAAAAGGTCAGAGTTGATTTTTAGGTAGCTGCTGAGGCCTGGGAGAGCACTGGACTTGGTGACGAGTGGGGAGTATGGCCAGGTGTTTAGGGTGCACATGAGCTTGAGTCTGGAAATCCAACTGGCTGTCACCAGCTTGGGACAAGTTTAAGAGGCTGTTCCCTTGTGAGAACGTTAAAGACCTCACTGGAATAATATGCATAATGAGCCCAGCATTGTGTGCTGCACTTGGGACACACCCCGTAAGCAGCACTACCTGTTACTGTTCAGAGGAGTCAGAGAGACACTCCTCTGAGTATGCTGAAGAGCAGAGGAAGTCAAATGTGGCTCAGTGTAGAAGGGAGGTCGGTGGGACTCACACAGGTGCAGATCGAGGTCTGGGCCATCATGAGCTGAGAGTGCCACCTGTCACTTGCCATCCCTTTATTAGCAGCTCTCGGGGAGCGAAGGCCTGATGAAGCCAGGCTGGAAGCAAGCAGGGGTGGACTCCATTTTGGGGAATGAGGTCCTCAAAGGTTGGGGGGAGGTGCCAAGGGTGTCCTTGGCTGGCACCTGCTGGGCCCTCTGCCTCTGGGTGAGTTCCCCTCTGTCCCCTGTGAACTGGCCTTCCAGGTAGGAGCAGCACTGCAGGAAAACTGAAAACAGTTCTGACTTGATAGCTTGTGTGTATTCTACCAGCTTCCATGGGAACTGCAATGCCAGGCAACCAGGGTGTTGTGAGAGAGCTCTGCTCTGCAGAGGCAGGGCATCCACTAGTGCCCACTCCAGGAGGGCCTTGTCACTGAGTAGGCCTCCAAGGGCAGGGCCTGGAGCTGCCCTATACCTGCCTCCTGCTATACCTTTCTCTGAGCGTGGAACACGGCAGGCTCTGTCAGGAGTGGCACGAGCATTTCTGCTACCTCCGGTGACGTCTAGTAGACAGGATTTCTCGGGCCTGTGGAACAGGATGAAAGCTGCTGCCTAAGACTTGCCTGTGAGGCAGGCTGTACATGCAGGCTTCCCACATTGTCTCTGTCCACACACCAGTCCCAGGAGATGCCAGGGTGTGGTGTAGCCTCTGAAAGACAAATGTTAGAGACAGGGAGTTGTGAAGGGACTGGCAGGCTCCATCTTCCTTGTTTCTTAGGTGGATAAATTTGTGTACCCAGGACACGAAAGAGACTTGAGCAGGGTTATACATCACAGGGTGATTGAGACTATGTGGAACCCCAAAACCCTGGCCCCAGCCACCTGCTTATCCACAGGATCCTTGCAGAGAGATAGGGGTAAGCTGAGCGTTAGCCTGCTGTGTACAGGCCTCTCATTTGCCCTGTGTCACCATTTGGGAGGAGCTCAGGCCCTGCAGTCTGGCAAAGGCAGATTCAAATCCCAGTATTGCCTCTTACAAACTCAGGCCATTTTACCCTGAGCATCAGTTGATACTTCCCTGTACCAGAAGAATGACCCAGCTCATGGGCTGTGATATAGGGCAAACAGATGCACATGGAAGTGGCTCTGAGAGGGACTTAGAAGCACTGACTGGGTGGCTAAGGTACAGTGGCAGGGCCAACAATGCCGGCACAGCCATCGCACAGGAGGTCCCCGGGGCACCCAGCATCTGGCAGACAGCAGGACCCCTGATGTCCCCACAGGTCCCAGGGTACCGGCAGGAGCGCGTGGAGAAGGGCTTGAAGCTCTTCGCCCAGCTCATCAACAACAAGGTGTTCCTGCTGTCCTTCATCCGCACGCTCGAGTCACAGCGCAGCTTCTCCATGCGTGACCGTGGCAACGTGGCCTCGCTCATCATGACAGTGCTGCAGAGCAAGCTGGAGTATGCCACCGATGTGCTGAAGCAGCTGCTGGCCGACCTCATTGACAAGAACCTAGAGAGCAAGAACCACCCCAAGCTGCTGCTCAGGAGGTGAGGGTATGGCCTGGGGCTGTTGGCAGGGCTCACGGCACTTCCTGCTCCTGTCCTTCTGTGGCTCAGCCCACGGGGACATCCAGGGAGACCAGGAAGTGGCAAGAAGAGCAGGACCCAGCTGGCCACATCACACTCCTCCAGGAAGGCGCTCACCACCATGCCTCAGCGTGGCTCTCTGTTTACCCTGTTATTTCTTCATGTACATCTTTCTACCCTTTCTTTCCTCCTCCCCCTTGAACTTTGATCCTTTCTATTGGAATTCTTTTTCCTACAAAATTTTCATAGGTCACTTAGACCATCCCTGGCCCACTCAAAGTCAGAGCTAGAAATGGAGAGAACCCACGGCCTGCTGCTGCTGGTGGGCCAGAACCAAAAGCAGCTCGGGAAGTGGCTAGAAATATCCCACACAGAGGGTCAGGTCCCTTCAGCTCCGTTGAATAGAGTCTGCATTTCAGTGAGGACCCCGGGGACTTGGATGTACCTGTTTGTTAAAGTTTGAGAAACACTGAGTGAAAGCCTTTTGGTGACATCTTACCTAGTGTGGCCCAGCAAGCATTTCCTGGTCCCTGCTACAGGGTCTAAATGGCTCCAGGCCCACGGCTTCACACAGATATCTGCCTTCTACTGTTGGAACCTGCAGGTCATATAGGAGCCCTGGACAGTACCCTTTAGCTTCTTCTCATGGGAAATAAGTGCTCTCTCTCTCCATCTTTCTACCATTTCCAAAAGGGCTATTTCTCTTTGCTCTGAATCCCAGTCTCTCTAGCCTTGTACTGTGAAATTAGAAAATGCCAGTGTAAAGCTGTCACATCCAGCCCCCTGCCTAGACCATCCATTGACTCTCCGCCCCCATCTTCCTGTCCGCACAGACTTTGCCCTCAGTCTCTGGGTCTGAGGCCTAACCTTGGTGACCCCAGGCAGCCCAGTGCGTGGATCTGGCTTTCAGACTCTGTTGCTTTGGGCTGTTTCCTAGTGGGGGGAGGGGGGTGTTTCCTGCTGTAAAAGGTTGCTGTGCAGAGGAGCAATCATACAGCTTTGGAAACAGCAAGGTGGATCATTTTGATTTTTGTTTTACTCTCACCATGCAGCCACCCACTGGCATAATTCTAGGGTTGCCACTTCCTGCCAGAGCTCCCACCGACAATTTCCCGGCGTGGTCTCACAGTCTTGCTGAGGGGTCTGCATCGCCCCATCGTGTTTTCTCTTCTTGTTCCTCTTGATGCTCCTGCTCCTCCTGCCCTCCTCTGTTGCCTTCTCCTCTTGTCCCTGGCTGCCCCCTATTTCAATATTCTTCTCTTTTCTTCCCAACTTCACTTTGTGCCAGCACTACCTAAATTATTTGAGACTTTAATTATTAGTGTTTTCTGGCAACTGCAGTTTTACATTCTACACTGGATGGGTAGTTTGTGTCTAGAGCAGTCATGCACTTTAGCATGAGTGTGAATGTAATTCACATTCTCTAAAAGGATGCAAACCAATCTGCATTTAAGACAGACAGACAGACAGACAGACAGAGACATAGCCAGAGAAGAAAAGGGAAAAAAAGAAAAGGGCTGGCCTGAACGCTGTAGGTTGACTCAAGAAGGAGCTTTCTACCATTGCAAACAAAATGCTGAAAGGGAGAAGGCCTGTAGGAGAAATTGCAAAGTGGAAGCCTTTGAAATAGAACTGTTGTTGACATCTCTTAGGATCAGCCGGGTCTACAGCTCCATGTTGCTGCCAGAGCTGGGAGTCTTAGGTCAGATGATGAAGTCGGGACTGGGGACCTTTCTACCATGACCTCCTGCCCCTGCCATCTTCCTTTCCATCCCCTGCCAAAATGGTGTCTCTCCACGTTTTTGTTTGTTTTTTGGTTTTTCTGATACCAGGATTGAACTTGGGACCTTGCACTTGCAAGGCAGGTGCAGTGCCACTGAGCCACATCCCTAGCCTATTTTTTATGTTTCTTTTCTCACTCAAATGAACACATCATCCTCTAAAGTTCTCTAAAGTTGTACTACACTACACCAGAAGTATAAGCCACAGGTAACTATCTCAATCCAGACTCACCAAAGTAATTAAAATGAAAAATTCCAGTTCTGTCGGCACTCTGGTCCCATTTTAGGTACCCAGATAGTGCCATGTGGGTGGCCCTGATGGGAGCCCTGACGGTGTCACAAAGTGCTATGGAATGAAGCCCACTTGTGGTGCAAGCCTGATGCCCAGTGCCTGGCACATCGCCCTCCAGCTTTGTAGGAAAATTTCTCTTACCACCTCAGGGTCTAGGGTTCATGAAATTTTCCTATGTGTTAGGACCTCAAGATTTGGCCTAAGAGTATAGCAGCAGAGTGGTTTGTTCTAGCTCTCTACATCCAGCCAGCAAGCCCGAACTAACTGCTTCTTTCTCTGTGTTCTTCTGCTCCTTCCCTTGTGACTGTGACAGGACAGAGTCAGTAGCAGAGAAGATGTTGACCAACTGGTTCACTTTCCTTCTGTACAAGTTCCTCAAGGTAGGATAAGATAATGGCAGATGTCCAATCCTGCTGTGGTCCCCTCACCTTGGGCATAAGCCTTCATCCCCTGGCCTGCCCTATGTCGCTCCATACCCCCTATATCTGCACTCACAGGGGCCTGGTCGAGTCACTCCTTGTCATAAACTGTCTCAGAAGAGATAGCCTATAATCTGTCCTAGCTTCAGAGACACAGTCCCACATAGGCCACAACCTCCCAGGTGATGGACAGTGGGTTCTGTCTCCGAGGACCTCATTTTAAGCTGAAAACAATTCAGCCACTAGTGTCCTGAGTTCCTCTCCCATCTCCCATCCTGGATTTATGGAAGCTGATGTGAGTCCAGGTGGATCTGGAAGCTGCCCACCTTGGCAGGTAAACTGAGAATGTGCCATCCAGAGGGACCACTGCTGGGCTTCTGACCACTAACTTGTTTCCTGATGGTTTCATGCCATGGAGATCTGACCTCTGCCCCCTACTTGGACCTTGGAGAGCCAGGGGGAGGGAGTCCCAGACAAAGCAGGAAAGGGTAGAGTAGGGAGAGACTCTATGCCCAAAGAGCCGGGAGAGGTCACCAGTCCAAGCAGTGAGGAGTTGCAGAAACCAGAACTGGGTCCCTGAGCAAAGCAGTGGGTGGGGCCAGGAGTCAAGATGACCTGGCCGGGGTGGGGGAAGCAGGGTTGCAGGGCTACAGGGCCAGTTCTGTACTTCTGCTGTCCCGGAGATTTGTCAGCATGTTTCTCTCACATCCAGGAGTGTGCTGGGGAGCCCCTCTTCTCCCTGTTCTGTGCCATCAAGCAGCAGATGGAGAAGGGGCCCATCGATGCCATCACGGGTGAGGCGCGCTACTCGCTGAGCGAGGACAAGCTCATCAGGCAGCAGATCGAGTACAAGACCCTGGTGAGTGGCCCTTGCTGCTTTCTCCCAGGCTCTGGTGAGTGGGCTTTGACCTCAGAGCAGCCCTGGCCTGAACGAAGGACAAAGCTGCACTGAAGAGCCACTTGTCCAGCTCTGTCCCCTGTGGGCCAGCCAGGTGCTACCCTGTCCCCTCACCAGGCTTCCTCTGAACTACAGCACGGGCACCTGGTGGGTCTGAGCAGCACTTCAATTTGAGGGCTAGTGTGGCTTCGGGCCAGGCACTGAATCATGGGGTGGGGGCCCCTCAGCAGGCAGCAGGTCTGACGGTCTCTGCTAAGCCACATCCTGTCAGCTTTCCTGGCTAGAGAATCCATGCTTTACTGAACAGGTCCCTACTGGAAGGGGTGGGCAGGAAAGGGAGGAAACTACAAATAGTCTTTGTGGTTCTGAAGCCCACACTCACCTACCAGGCCGGTTCACATGGGGCCGAGGATGGCCTAGTGGTGCAAGGCATTTGCCAGTGAACATGGGGATGCCCGGTGTTGGTGTCAAGGTCAGCTTCTTCCTGGGAGCAGGGGTTGTCTTAGGAAGTAGAGAAGCTCCATGTTTAAGAATCAGACCTGGATCTGAGCCCTCACTCTGCCTCTAACCAGCTGGATGAGTTGGGATAGGCCTCTAATCTCTTTGAGTTTGGATTTCTTTATCTGCAAAAAGGGAATAATAATAGAAACTATTGAAATGAAGATCACCATGGCTGTCCAGAGTGGAGTTAGAAGCCCCGGGTAATACTCACTCCTGCTGGCTCTCGGCTCATGCCTTTCCAGCATGGCTGTCCACCTGACCTGACCACTGGCTTCACAACTCCTCTCCAGACCCAGGCAGCCCATTTTTAAAGCTTTTTTTGGGGGGGCAAGATTCTTTCTAACCTTATTGTACCTTAATAAAGAGAAGTAGCAGGAATAAGAAAATATGATAAATACTAAGTGTTGGAAGTAGCATGCAGGTAGCACTCTAGCAAGGAGGCAAGAGGGACAGGAAGTGAAGGGGACAGGGCATTGGTGGGATTCCAGTGTGATTAGTGGCTGGGTGGAGCAGAGCTTGGAAGGATAGATGCTCAGAGAACCCCACCTCCAACAGCTCCCGGTGTGGGTGAACTCAGACCCTGGCTAGCCTGAGAGACAGTAATCCCATGTGTGAGTGAAGACATCCCTCCCAGCTGGTGAGCTGTACCCATGATGCACCTGCCCTGCTCACATCTTCCTGGGTCCTGGGATTCCAGCAAGATGTGGGCAGATTCCCCCAACGGCCACACCACAGGGATTCCCTGGGACCCAGCTCTCTCCTAGTTAGTGTCTGCTCGGGAGGAGAGTTAGAGGCACCCATTAAAATGGAAAATGGAGGGGAAACCCTTCCAAAAATAGAGCACTGAGTGGATTTCTTAATGAGAGCAAGCTACCTTTAAATGTCTCCTGGCCTGCCCCCTCCCCTTCCACTCCCTTTGCTTCCCTCAGCTTCACCAGTACTGCACACAACACAGAGGCTTGCGGTAATGCTGTCACCAAATTGTAGCAGCCCTTATTCCAGAGGCCAGAGGACTGTTAGTGCCCAGCTGGTTCCAAGTGACACACTACAAGGGAAAGCTGGAGTGGGTCCAGGCTGTGCAGCCATTAAGGTGCCAGCGCTGGGCAGGGAGCAGAAGGGGAAGAAGCTATGACCGTTTTGCCTGCGGTGGCACTGCAGGGTGATTTACTGGTCCCCTCCAGCCCTGAGAGAGGTGCCCCACACATTGTGAGGGGAGGAAAGGTGTGGGCACCATGGCAGGCAGGGCAGCAGGTGAGAGGATAAGATGCTAAGTGGGCCACGGTGGGCTTCTGCCATAGGTGGGGGACCCCAGAGCTGTTTGGGTCAAGCTGATAGTGACCTTGTCCTGGGCAGGAGGGGACAAAAGAGGGGTTGTGAGAGGCTCAGAGGCACGCTGAGTGCACCTCTTAAGCACTGGGGGATTAATTAGAGTTAATTTGGACTAGTAGGGACAAAGGCTGTGATGAGGGAAGTGTGCCAGGACCCTTGTCACCCACACCCAGGAGTCTGACACACCCAGATGCCCACCTAGGAGCCTGCTGGAGCACTGTATAGTTACCGGGAGGCCTGCTAGAGTGTCAGATGCCCACCTGGGAGGCTGCTAGGATGCAGACTCTTGTCCTGCTCCCCCGTGTCCTGCACCAGAGTCAGTGCCGTGCCCAGAGGCTCCTTCCACATGAGGGCCACTACTCTAGCACAGAAAGCAGCAGGCAATTTGTTCAGAAAGCAGCCAAGAAGCAGGGTAGGAAGGAAAGTCCTGAGTGAACTACGGGGGACCTGCAGCCGGGGACAACGTCCTTGTGGGGCCACTGCTTCCCTTCCTGCCCGATCCCACTGGAGCTGTTCTCCTGAGGCCTCCCCGAGCTGCTGGGGCAGCAGAAGTGACAGACCTCAGGCAGCAGCTTTCAAGGGAGAAAGGCCAGACAAACTGTGCTGCTGCCCTGAGAAGGCTGAGCTGTCCCCCCCCCCCCCCGACCAGGAGGACAGGACCACAGGGCACAGCAGTGGAAAGAAAGACCAGGCTGTGTATGGTGACCGAGCGGGGGAGGGTGCTGGACTGCGGGCAGCGGCTGGGAGAAAGCACGTGTGGAAGCACAGTCCCGAGATCCTGCCACCAGCTTTTTCAGGTTAGCGGATTTCAAGAGTGAGCACTTGTTTTTATAGATTTAGGGTAATTGTTTTCTTCTTAATGCAATAAGCATGTTCCCCATTTGAGCTCCAGCAGTCTACTTGCTAATGAAAGGCAGGCATCCAGGACCAGGTCCTGATTATCACCGTGGGGGGGAGGGGCTGCTGTCTGGTTCTGCATACCAGCTGGGACCGTGGAAAGCATTACCGAGGGGTGAGAGGGAAGGGCAGAGAGGAGGCTCGCAGAGAGGGTTCGCGCTCCAGGACGGGAAGGCTTCTCTGCTGGCTCTCGTGCCCCTGCCCTCTCCTGCACCCCACAGCACCTCCTGAGGTCACTGGCATCCACCCAAGAGCCCCCACGTGAGAACAGTAGGGGAGGAAAAGCCTTCATGTTCTCAAAAAAAATTAATTGGTGACCTAGGATTATCACTAACTTTTCTGCTTTGTTCTCTGAAGAGGAGTAGAGGTCCCAAGCTAGGCAGTGGCCTTGTCCCCAGACCTCAGACCATGGCTTCGGGTTCAGAGCCAGATAAGGCATCTCAGGTGGCATCACTCTGCAGTTTTTTAAAGGGTAGCTTCTCGTGTTTACAGAGTACACTACATTTCGAATAATTTCTCCAGCATCCTCTCTGCCCCCACCTCTCCTCACGATCAGAGCTATTAAATCTTTTGAGAAGGAGCCGGGTCCCTTGAGTCGAGGACTGAGGGTTGAGAGGACACAGAGCGAAGCAAGGGGCGGGTGAGGGTGTGCTGTCGGGGAGCTCTGTCCCTGATGTGCACATGCGTGTTTGAGGCCGGGTGTGCAGGCATCAAAGCCCAGCTGGGCAGATCCCTCATTGTTTCCCTGTGCTCACTCTGTCCTCTGAAAAGGCAGGATTTCAAGATGATTGTCCTGCTGGAAGTTAAGTGTGCGACACTGAGGTTGCTGCAGGGTGCCGTTTGCATGGAGAGGAGGAGGCAGTGGGCCTGGTGGGGACACGGGTGGGTGGGCTGGAGTCACTCGCCTCCTCAGTCCATCCTGGAGAGGAGTGTCCGGGCTGAGTGTCGTCTCCTCTTGCTGCCTCAGCCATGTGAACTCCCCCCCAACCCCTGCAGGTCCTGAGCTGTGTCAGCCCAGACAATGCCAACAGCCCCGAGGTCCCAGTGAAAATTCTCAACTGCGACACCATCACCCAGGTCAAGGAGAAGATTCTGGATGCCATTTTCAAGAATGTGCCCTGCTCCCACCGGCCCAAGGCTGCAGACATGGACCTCGGTTAGTGAGCTGCCCACTCAGTAGGGGCTGGCCCCACAGCTGGCCCTGCCTTTCAGGCCCACAGCAGGTGGATCTGGGTGCAGAGGGTAGAAGGGGAGGATCGCCAGGACCCCACAGGCTTAATTTTCATGGCCTGCACTGGCCAGAACTGGTCATAAGCAGTGAATGGGTCACTTGGCAGTACAGTGACCATCCAGCCTGGAGATGATCCTTGTGGGGTCTTCTGGGTGACTAAGGGCAGAGAGTGGATGTGTCATATCTGAATGAAGGGGCTTGAAGGCAAAACTTGCCAATCTGAATCCCTGTGGTCGACATCCTGCCATTACCTTTGTTGCTCCCCAGGCTAGACCCCTCTCCTCTGTTCTATGCCTGTAGTTTTTGCTGAATATCTACAGCTTGAGGGATCTGGGTCAGCCATAGAGAACAGAGAGAAAGGATAGAGAAAAATGAGATATGACAGCCTGCTGGGGAGCAGGATGACAGTGTATTTGAATGTTCCATGAATAGATCGCGTAGCCTATATAAACAAGGGCATGCCACTCAAGGCCAGCTGCACTTGGATCCAGTTAGGGGTTGTCTGAGCAAGTGCAGCATGTTATCCAGGGGCAATCCTCCCAGGGAGCCCCAGGCTCTGAGGAGGTGAGTAGAAGGGGGGCAGTTCCAAATTGTGGGACATCTGGATTTATTTCTGGTGCCATCAAGTTCTCGCTGTGTGACCTCGGCCTGGTTATTTAACCTTCTATGCCTTAGTTTCCCTGCCATATAAAGTGAAGATCAATAGTACCTCCCCTATAGTAGGAATTCAGTGGGGCTATGTGAGTAAAAGCCTTTTTCTACAGTCTCTGGTCTAGAGCACACAGTTGGTAAGTACCACCTGCTATTACTGATTCTGAGAGCAAAGCTGGTCAGGACACTGGTTGTGCCTGTTTGTTGATGCTGGAGATGAGATGGGCACTGATTCCTGGCAATCCATAGGGTAGGATGGGGTTGGGGCTGCAAAGGCCTCAGACTCATCCATCTGGCCCCTAAGCTGGCTTCAGCTAAGCCATCCAAGACAGATGGGGATTTGTGTTCACTGCTAAAATCCAGAGGGAATTTTTCTCCCTTTACCCCAAACCGTTCCACTTCTTCCAGATTCCAATGCCTGAGGGTCAGGAAGCTCTGCTAACTCCCTTCTATTCTCCC
The DNA here is from genome assembly GCA_004026965.1 of Petromus typicus. NCBI lineage: Eukaryota > Metazoa > Chordata > Mammalia > Rodentia > Petromuridae > Petromus > Petromus typicus. The sequence continues at coordinate 105,544 of PVIR01001357.1, read as the reverse complement.
TTCTTCATTTATATCTGCATCCTCTTTTATTTTATTTATTTTAGACAGGGTCTCACTTTGTAGTTCAGGCTGGCCCTGAGCTCAGCCTCAAACTCACATCACAGCAATCCTCCTGCCTCTGCCTCCCGAGTGCTGGGATTACAGGCGTGAGCCACCACGCCTGGCACTGTGGTATGTGGTACTGGTTGCTGCTGGGTGTGAGTCTCCACACCCGGTCATGTATGTGGTTACCGGGGGATCGATCCTGAGCCCTTGTGCTTGCAAAACAGGTGCCAGAATCACTGAGCTAAATCCCCGCCCCTGCCTCCTCTTGCTCTGCTCTGCTCTGCTCTGCTCTGGATGTGTGTGGCCCGCTTCCCCATACAGAGAGAGAAGCTGGATGAGCACATGCCCACTCCTCTTTGGAGATGCCCCTGAGCACATTGCTCCTGGGACATGGAGGAAACTGTATGAGATGAGTGGGTGAGTTTAGGTGTGTCCACTAGTCGGGAATTTGTGTGGACACGTGTGTGTGTGTGTGTGCATGTACTTGACCCACTCCTGCCACAGAGACTTCATAGGCTATCAAGGTGAGAGAAAGGTTCTGTGTTCCTTTCCCCAGAGGAGTCATGGGTTCCTCCCTAGTTGAGTAGAAATATCATGCAGCACTTTGCTTCCTTTGTGGGGGCAGGGCCTGGTGCACGCAAGTCCTCAGCATCTGTATCTGCAAAGTATTTGGGAGGACCTTCCCGACAAGGGCTTCAAGGAAGAGCTGTTACAAGGCAAGTGTCTACGTGGGACAGTGAGTTTGCAGAGGTTGTGCTGGAAGGCAGATGGAGTGAGTGTGCAGGCATGTGGAAAGGGGGGCTCTGTACTTAGAATGGGAAGTTTTCCAAAGGGGTAAGCTGCGGTGGTTCCTGGAGCTTCTTACAGAACCAAACTCAGTAGTCTCTTGGGAACAATGTCTCTGCAACTCAAGGACATCAAACAGCTGTGGGAGCTTAAACAGGAAGGGCTGGAGGCAGTATTCCTCAATGAGACTTGAATACAGAACTAAGTGGGTTTATCCTGTGGAAGGAAACTCAGGGAGTAGCCTCTCTGTTCCTGTGAGTATCCAAAAGAAAAACCTCATCATGTCTGGTGGCTGCTGCTCAGGACCAGTCCTCCCCATCCTGGGAACCTCCTATTCTGAAAAGGGAAAAGGAAGAGCTGTGTATTAGCTTAGAAAATTTCTCCCTTCATTGTTCTGTGGCTACAAACCCGGCAAAGCAAGGCTTTGATGTGAAAATAGATTTTACCCTGCAGCCATAGTCCTGGTCGCCTACAAGGCAGGTCTCCAGGGACACTTTACTCACCAACAGCTCATGCGTTAGGTCCAAGGTACACAGCAGGGCTCCCTCTCCATTACACATGCATCAAGGCACCCATAATCAAGGGAGATAAAGGGGAGAACCCAAAGAGGAGGGACCTCAGCAAATGAGCCTGGGGCCCCCCCCCCCCCCCAGAGGAAGGTTTTCAAATTCCACTTTGGAAGGGCCTCCCTGCTCAGCCTTGATGGGAACTCCTTTCCTGCTTTGTCCTACAATAGCCAGAATTAGGAGCTGCCCCTCAAACCCTGGGCTTCTTTCTACTCCAAGCCAGACTGTATAAGAAGGAAAACAATGCCCTCTCAGAGACTGCACTGCCTCTTGCACACACTTCTGGTTTCTGACTCCCCAAGGGGAGTAAGGCAAGTGAGTCATTCCTGTCACATAGGTGAAAGTGCTTGAAAGCCTGAAAACAATTTATGAAGAAAGATGTGATTTTTACTACAAATTAATGTATACCCCAGGTCACCTGGCACGCAGGCACAGATGAGCTCAATTCAGCCCTACACACTTGGAAGAGGCAAAAGGGCTGGGTACCACATGGCCTCTCCCCTCCATGCCTCCTCTTCCCACCACAGAGGGCCCCTCTCCTGGTGTCCAGACCCTGCAAAGGAAGAGTGACCTGCATCAGGTCAGCTCAGAAGGAGGCAGGCACCCTAAGGTACCCTTGTCACTGTCCCAAGAAAATCAAGTCCCAGCTCCCTGACTACCTGGCCGGGATTGACCCCTCCTGTTGTCATCACGGTGGCCCTGCCTGGGCAACTCCTCCTTCTTGGTTTTCCATTCATGGCCCCTCGGTTGGAATCACCACTCCGACCTCCACCCCGACCCATCCTTTCCCTGGCAGAAAGGCATCATGATGTTACCCAGAGCTCTGCAGGCAAATGGAAGCAGGAGGATATGTATACTGAGTCTCCAGTTTCGTGGACTGATTTACTAAGTTTTAGCATTATGATAGTGGGAAAGCATACCCAGACAACCATTTTATTTCTTGCTTTCAGTACAATATGTATGTATTCTGAACATGTTTGTGGTGGGTTAGGCTAAACTGTCAATCCACTGGTTAGGTAAGAACTTGTCATCAATTTATACTAGTATATAAACCCATCCAAATTTTAGGACTTTCATATACACATATACATATACATAGAAAGAGAGGGAGAAATTAGTTTTTAAGACTATACAGTTATGATGGAATCATGTCCAAAATCTGCAGGGTAACCTGGCAGATAGGACATCTGAGAAAGAGCCAAAGGCTGTGCTGGCAGAATCCCTTTTGCTCAGGGATGGCCAGCCTTTTGTTCTATACAAGAAGTTACCTAACTTGAGACCCAGGTACATTATGGAAAATAGTCTACTTTACTCTAAATCTACTTAATTAAATGTTAATTTCATACAGATACCCTCAAGGGATAATCAAGAGTAATGTTTTAGTAAATATTTGGGCACCCTGGCCCAGCTAAGTTGCCACGTAAGTCACCATCACAGGACCACAGCGACGGTCACAGAGCCTATCTTTCTTGGAATATGGAGAAGGAAAGATATTCACAGGGCAAAGCGTTAGCCAGGCTGGGCTTCTGGAAGCACAGTTCCCAGGGGCTGGCACAGAACCTATGCTCCGTCTCTATGGAGTTTCTGTTTCTTCCATGTGCAGGGACCCAGGCAAGCTAGATTCTTGTCTGCACCCTGACGTCTTCAACATGCACATCCAAAGAGCCCTCATGGCAAACTCTGTGTCAGGCACGGAGGAACCAGAGCAAGACTAGATGTTTGTCATTTTTGAACATAGCAGCAGAGAGAGGCCGTTGTTTTGTCTGAGCTGAGGGACTTGTCTCCTCCTCTCACTCCCCAGAGGAAATCACCAGTGCCATGCTAGCTCTTTGTTCAGAGGGAGAGCATGCGGTTGAGAGAGGTGTAGTGGCTGGGCCCAGTGACACACAGGAGGTGGAGAACACGCTCCCTCAATAGGCAGTCTCCTCCTCCATGGCCTCTGTCGCCCTCTGCCACTGCCCAGGACCTCCAGAGATTCCTCAGTTTAATGCAAATGTTCTATCAATAGCCCCAGGAGCTCCGCCACCCCACCCCGCTTTGCCGCTCAGGTCGCGCTGAAAGGATATATTTTTTCAAATAAGTAATTCCTGTATGCAATAAAAAGATACACTATCTGCTGAGTGAAATATAAAGAGTTCACAGCAGCTGTCTCCCCCGTTTGCATTTTCCGCTGCACCTGATGGGAAGGACAGATAAAGATAATGGAATTTTTTTCTTCTTTTTATTTCACCTCTCTCTCTCCCTAGAAGGTGCAAGTGTAACAAATTGGATCGTGAGTGTGTCTGTCCTTTGTGCCTGGTACTTGGAGCAGGGTACAGGGCTGACAGGCAGGAGCTGCTTCCAGAGGTCAGAGCCAGATATTTTTTCTTGGTGTCATTTCTCATGCATATGAATACAGGGTCACCTTTCTTCCTCCTACTGCCCCTACCTACCTGTTTAACTCTTCTTTGACCCAATGCACTGCTTTCAGGCCCGTGCTGCACAGTCAAGAACAGCCCCAGAGCTCTGTGTCTCTTTTAGGTTAGCTTTGCCTTTTCCTCTCCAGACATCTCTACGGAGTGACACTTAACTAGCGCACTATGTTTCAGTTTCTGAAGACCTAGTGCCGTAAGTGCTCTTTGGACTATAATAGACTTCTCTTTAGGGAATGCAGGCACGTGTCTTCATTTTAACCAGCAACTGTCATAATTCAATCATTTTATATTTGAGAACTTGATTTATTCTTTTATTCATTTTTTAAAACAAAGCATGTTTAGGTGGTCAATTCGCAGCTCTGGAGTCAATCCTCTGACCTTTTTTAGCAGCCTGTTGGACCCTCTCACGGCTGCCCCCAGCTCTGCTCTGGTTCCTGCTCTGGTTGCTGGGACCACGCAAAGTGTGTCCTTAGGGCTCAAATGCTGCACCATGTGTGAAGCCGCTAGGGTCCTCGCCTTGGAGCAGAGGGAGCACCTGGGGAAACTGCTTGCAGGGTCTGAGGTGAACAAAAGGTGGCGAAGAGCTGTGGAGGGGCCCAAGGTGGGTCTGTTAGGCTGATTTTCTTGGGTCCACCCACCCACAGGCCCTCCTTCCCCTCTGTGCCTCCCCTTTCTGAATCCTCCTGTGACATGTCTGAGCAGAGATGGCCATGGGGAGACTGGAGTTGGAAGAGACTCTTAAAAAGCCTGCCAGGTCTCTTACTTCATTGGGTGAAATGAAGTAAGTGCGTGTGCACGTGGGAGTGTGCGTGTGAGGGTGTGTGCCCACGCAGCCACCTGCACACATCCACCATGAGGACCACAGCTACCGAGGTGGTGTTTGCCTTTCACAGTAGGAAGGGTTTCCACCTCAGTGTGGCACCTGCTGGTGGGGTAGGCACCCTCTGGGAGCCTGGCCAGCTCTGTCCTCAGTGGCCCAGGTAAACCCTCCTACCTGGAAAGGCTCAGCTTTCCTCTCCAAGCATAAACCTCTTCTCTAATTTACACCAGCTCCAGGCCCCTCTGGCACCTCTCCTGGGCATCTCTGAGTCTGCCTCCTGCTCCTTTCACTCTGTGCAGTAGGGCTCCCTCCTCCCTTAGCCCCTCCCCCTCTTCTCCTTCTATCTCCCTAGTGCCCAGACCAATTCCATACACCTGGACCTGGCCTGCAGCATCTTCCTGAACTTCCTTCCTAGCTTCCAGCATTTCTCCTAACTTTTCCCCACAAAAACTCACATTTGGGCATCCCTATAGTATCATACAGCACCATGTTTGGACGAGAACACTTGTCCCCTAGCCAGGCCTCTTCCACCTTCCCAAGTGGACATCTGTGTTGTGTTCACTCCCTCACATTTAAGCCTTCTGCATACACCTGGCCCTGACCACCAGGCTTCACACAGCTTTCCTATGCAGAAAGATCTCCACAGCCAGGATTCTGTATGTTTCATTCCCTTGTTTAGCTGTCTTGTGGTACAGCACCTACTCCACAATGGATCCTCTCAGGAATCTTGATTTTCTGAATGAGTAAGTAGAGCTGGGAACTTCTGGAGGAGTTTCCAACATGGCAGCTTCTGGAGCTGCCTCTTTTTTTTTTTTTTTTTTTTTTTTTGAGACAGGATCTCACTTTGTTGTTCAGGCTGGCCCTGAGCTCAGCCTCAAATTCACATCATAGCAATCCTCTTGCCTCTGCTCCCTAGTGCTGGGATTACAGGCATGAGCCACCACTCCCGGCACTGTGGTAGGTAGTACTGATTGCTGCTGAGTGTAAAACTCCACACTCAGTATTACATGTGGTTACTGGGGATCAAACCTGGGCCCTTGCACTTGCAAAACAGGCGCTGGAACCTCTGAGTTAAATCCCTGGCCCTGGAGCTGCCTCTTTGATTTGACAGTAGGTGTCTTTGTCTGGAAGATGTATTAAGGAGGGGTCAACCTATCTTGAGATTTACATTGGTCACTACTCAATTTTGGCATTTCAAAAGCTCTGGGGCTTGGAGACATTTTGGTTTCCTTCTGGCCCTAACAGGGGCCAGATCTTCCCTGGAAAGTGCAGCATTCCTGAGAGGAGGCCACCATAGGCTGTCCTGTCTCATTGGCCCTCAGCTGCATTGGTGTGGTCCCCTCATACAGGACAAAGTCCAGATAATAAGAGAGGAAGTTGTAGTGCTACTTTTATAGGCAAGACAGAGGAATCTAGTGAGCAGAGTATAGGTTGGGGATTAGGAAACTTGGGTTTTATTACTGTTATCATTCTTATCAAAATGAACCACAGACTGAATGTACAAACCACATACAGAGCACAGGACAAGCAGCGGTCCTTGCTCAAAAGTTCCTGGGGCTGAGTGGAGCAGCTGTACACACTGCACAGGACATACTGTCCCTTGTTTCTGAAAGTGTTAGGCCTTCCCCACCCTCAGCTCCCCCTGTCTGCTGGGTTTTTCTTTCCTGGGGTGGAGTAAGATTTCACAGGTCCAACCAGGCACCCTAGATTAGTGGTCTGCTTCAGGGGCAGTGGAAAGCTCCTGCTTTGGCCTTGATCTTGGCCTGTAGTTCTGTTTGCCCCACTCAGTAGTTTCAAGTGGCTTGTGCTCTTGGCCAAAGCTGCAAAGTTGTGCAAGACCAGCAAGGGAAGCCCAAGTCTACCCATGAACTTCCTCGAGACACTCCATAACAGGCCTGGGAAAATAGAGGCCTGGATGAAGGGTTTCCGGAAAGGAAAGAGTCAGTCAGTATAATATGATGTGTGCTGCAGCTGACAGCATAAAAATAGGGACATGGACAGTGAGCATGGAGAAATGACTTTCCTTGTTAGTCTCCCTAAATTATTCTGGTATAGGAATGTGGGGCCACCTTCTAGTTGCGTGTCACACCCTCCTCCCCTTGGGGTTTAGCAGAGTAGACTTTTGGTGGTCCCTGTTGATACCAGCTGCCCATCCAATGGGCTTCCTTTCATCAAGACTGCATTGGGGTGGCACAGAACTTCTTTTTGTTTTAACCTTTCTTATATTTCAGAAGACAGCACATAGAAATTTTTCTGTATACTAGAGAACAAAAATAACAGACTTAGATCTAAAAACAAGGCTAAGCATTTCCCTTGACTCCAGCTCATGATCTTCATATTGTCCTTTGGGGAAGCATTCCTAACTGTTTGAGATAAAAAGGCAACTTTTGCTCCCTCCAGCTGTCTGTGGGGATCCCCGTCGAAGGCAGGGGCTGGGTGAGGGGCACTGAGAACTGAGCGCCGGGAAACTTCTGAGCAGCCCTTAGCCCTCTGACCACATGTTGGCCTCCATAGTGACTGTGTCCTGCCTGCTATCTGCATAGCATCCTGCCACTGGCAGAGTCACATTTTATAGAAGTGGGAACATATCCACAAGGGCAGTGCCAGTGGCCTCCTAGAGCGTCAAGTGCAATGCTCCACTCAAGTGAAGGCAGCTGTCTGCCTTGCCCTCATCACAGTCTGCCCAGAGCTTGGGCTGAAAGTCAGCCATCTTTGTCCTTCCTACTACTTCACAACCCACAGTTGATCTTAGGTGGTTAGCACGATATTAGGGTGTGATCTATACCCACATCCCCCTTCCCACTGAGAACACTCAGGGCAGAGGGTTTCCTCAGAGATTCCTTTATGTCTTGATGACCTGGTCCAAGGCATCCTAGGAATTGTCTGTGAAAACAGACTCAGCTGGTGAAGGAGCTGAGCAATGCCCTGGCATGATGGCCTCTAGATCTGCCCCTCTTATCTGTCTGTCACTCTCTCAGTAGTAAAATTAGAAGGAGTGACAGCCATCTACGAGAGCTCTCACTTCTGCCAGTGGAAGTACCTAGTGTTGCTTCTCTGGTCATATCATCATTTGTCTTATGTCACTGAAGCAGCTTACAGTCTACCTCTAACTACAGTCCACTGTCCAACCTCCATGTGCATAAGCATACAGGCGTGAAGTTTTCCTATTGCTTGGAAAACATGCCACCATCATCCACTCATCAATCTCCTTCATTTATTTATTCACTCACGCAGTCACTCACTCACTGAATATTTATGAAGTGCTTTCTCAGTCTTTGCACTGAACTAGCCCTGTAGGTAGGTGTCCAGCAGTGTCATTTTTGTACTCCAAGGACAGCAGCTGCCCTGGAGAAACACGCGCATCTTTTGCCCTACTTCAAGTGGGGACATGAAAACAGAATGACTCTTGTTTGCTTACTTAATTACTGGATGTGACTCAGAGCCAAAGTAGCTGAATATGGCTATCCAAACCATGTCCTGCCTAACTTTGAGAGTCACTGTGCAATTCAGAAGTCCTACATCGGGTCTGCAATCAGTTCTCAGCCACCTGCCCATGCAACATGTTCAGATCCCACTGAGATGTGCTGGACCTGCAGTGAGGAGTGCTAGTGTGGCTGCTACGATGGAAGGCTGATCTTTGCTTGGTACCTTTTCCATCTAGTTCTAGAAATTTCATGGCAACATCAATGGAGAAGACCCTTGTGGAGCTCATCTGCTAGACAAAGGAAATGCAGAACACTGAGCACCTCCTATGACCTGCTGTGAAGCTGCCCCTGTGCTGCCATGCCACCCCACACAGCAAATAATTGAATTAGGGACACATTTTGCATGCTGCAGAGGCCTGTGACTGTGTTCCTCACCCAGCCTGGTCTCTACTAAAGTCTCCCCACATCCATTTGGCAGCTGGGCCAGCATGGAGACATCCTTCTTCCTTTGCCCTGCCAATCAGACATGCAAGCGTGCAAATCTATCTGAAATGTAAAAGACAAAGCAAGAAACTACATAACACAAGGAAAGATAAACAAACTGGCACCCCAGGCTTGAGAGGCCTCAGATTTCCCGCCTCCAGTCACCCTCGTGGCCCCAGCCATAAGCCATTTCGGTTGTGGCCTCAAAAAGACTTAGGGATGGATGTTCCCCAGAGACTTCTTGCTCCAATGACCAAAAGTGCCTCTCTTGTATCTTGGTTCCTTTGACTGTAAGCTTGAAACCAGACAGCAGGGAAGCCCAAGGACACTGAGGGGGAATCTCTGCTGTTCCTTGGGACCTGGGCAGGAGGAGAATGAGGTAGGAAACTGATTATGTTTCCCTGCGGGCTATTGGAAAAGTACTTGGTTGAACAGGCTTGACCACCCCCTGCACGAGCCAGCACCTCCTGTGTGCCTCAGAAAGGCCAGAAGTGCTCAGAAGCCCATGAGGTTGTGAGCAGTCTTGGTGCCTGGAAGCCAGATTGCTGGCTTCTTGGCCAGAACATGTGTTTTGTTTGAACTTAAGAGTCTGTTTCTCCTTTTGAGTGCGTGTTCATGAGAATAGTATATGGGTATGTTCACTCATGCACATGTGTGTGCATACACGAGGGCTACCATACACATGGACTTCCACATGTTTAATTTCAAGATTGGAATGTGCATTTCTCCACATGAGATTTGTCCTAAGTTAGTGGTGGGATCAGGGTGATGAGAACTAGTCTCTGATTTCCTCACATGTGGCCCATCAGGGAGTCCATATGCTGGAGTTTGGGGCCCATGAGGAGTAGGTGAGGATGGACAGAAGTGTGTATACAGCATTCCAGTACTTAAGTGCCTGGTATGTGACACAGCTGGTATCCACATTGGCTTAATGGAGGTGGAGATGCTTTAGAGTGAGAATGGTCCACACATTTTTATCTGGACCATCTTCTAAAGCGACCCAGTCACCTGGCAGCTTCAGAGCACAGGATACACCTGGACTAGTGCAGGTGCACGGTGACTGGACCTGCAGGCTTGACTTCCTCAGCCCCAGTCCTGTGCAGTTAGGCATATACGTGACACCGAGTGAAGACATTGCCTCCTGCTTTGCCTACCACATTTGCCTGTTGTGTTGTAAGTGTTTGATGTTAAGTGCCTCTTTCAGACAATACTTACTAAATGCCTACTTCTTGGAGATATGGCTACTCATAGCAAACAGGTGGCAGGGGATTCGAACCAGAACTGGAACTCTGGTGCTGTCTGTACTGTGACAGATGGACCCAAAGTCCAGAAAGGGGACAGCAGGCCTTGAGGAGCAGCAGAGATTCCCCTCAGTGTCCCAGGGCTTCCCTCTGCCTGGGAACTCTGGACTTCTCCACCCTCACCCTCTTGGGAGCCTGGGCCAGCACTTGGCTGTCCACAGATGCATCCGTGAGACAGTGCTGTGTCGACACCTACCCGGAGGCCCTCAGGATCCCCCCAGGAGGAGCCAAAGGGCCTCCCCGTGATGCCTGCACTCTCCTTGCAGAGTGGCGACAAGGAAGTGGGGCAAGGATGATTCTACAAGATGAAGACATCACCACCAAAATTGAAAATGACTGGAAGAGACTAAACACCCTGGCCCATTATCAGGTGAGATGAATATGGATGACGGGTGCTGGCCAAGCAGTGGGCCATTTCCCTAGAAACTGTTGTCCTTAATGACAAGGTCATTGTAAGACCAGACACCAAATCACAAACCACTTTTTCACCAGCAGTTCACATACTCTTGGTGATCCAGGAGAAAGTGGCATCACGCCATAGGGGCCCCTGTCCTCACTGAAGATAGGTAGGGTCCTGACACACATGCTTCCCACAGGGCTTGGGCAGATGCCCCAGGCCAAGACATTTCCTTTGTCCTCCCCTGGGCCTTTAAGACTGGGTGGTCTCCCAGGGAACAGAGGAAAGGGGACAGCCTCCAAAGTCCCCAAGCTTCCCAGCCCTTACTTCCTAGGATGGCAGAGGTTCTGTGCCCCTGCCTTTATAAGCCTTTTTTTCCTCTAGGTACCAGATGGCTCTGTGGTAGCTTTAGTGTCCAAGCAGGTAACAGCCTATAATGCTGTGAACAACTCAACAGTCTCCAGGACCTCAGCAAGTAAATATGGTAAGATCCTCTCTGATGTCTCCTCGAGGTGAGAGTGTCCTGAGAGGCTGTTATAGTGGCAGCAGGAAGCCAGTGGACCTGGGGTCCGGGTTGGGGTGAGTAGGGCTGCCTGACCAGCAGGGAGAAAGACTGGGCTGTGCCCAAGACACCTGGACTGAGCCTGTCACTTGAACGCATGAACAGGCCCTTCATTCATGAGCTGAAAAAGAGAATCCAACCTTCATCAATGTCTTCAAGTCTGTAGCATGAGTTCCATTTTGTCATCCTCATTATCTCTCATCATGTTCATAACAATCCAGATAATTAAGTAATTATTATTTCCCCCTATTATGCAGATTAGTAAATTATACCTCAGATGTACAGAGGCTAAATGACTATAAAGGTCATACTGTTATTATGCAGTGGTATGGAGGGGCAGGCCCGGATACAAGGCTGTGAGCTGACGAGAAAGGGCTGTGGAATACAGGGTAGAGACCCAAAGGTATCTCTATTCTGCCAACACTTCTGGCTTCATGGCCGGCCATGTGGGATCACCATGAGTCTTAATATTTTTACCAGAAAATAGGAATTGAAAAATGGCCAACCTCATAGGGCCATTGTGGATCATAAGTACATGAATACATCAGAAAAGGGCCACACACAGTAGGATCGTCATCCTCACTTGATCGAGACGGTTTTCAGCAGTCAGTGGAAGGACTGTGCCAGGACAGAGGGGAGGATGCAGGTGAGCAGGTTCAGGCCTGAGCTGGTCAACATTTATTAAGGGAGACAGGCTACCTGCTCTTGAGTGCACACTTAACTGGCTGCACAGAGCACATCCTGAGACAGGACTTAAGAAGTCATGCAAGGATACATGGAAGAGATGTACAAGCTTACATTTTCACAAATTGAATAATTAAGGGTTGACTTGACACAAAGTACTGGAGGGAGGGTGGGGGATCTGAGTGGGTGGAATTAGGAGCAGATAGTTTCCTGGAAGTGGTGAGAAAGGCATCTGTGCTTCAGGCAATATACCAAATGGAGGCAAAGTGATGGTGCCAGGCAGGAAGAATCAAGCAGTAGTTGGGGTCGGACGGGGATGGGGCATGTTGTGAGTTAGCCAGGATACAGCTGTGTGGCCTCCTTCCCACTGTGGAGTGCTCTTGTATTGGCAGAAAACATGATCCGGTACACAGGCAGCCCAGACAGCCTCCGCTCACGAACTCCCATGATCACCCCTGACCTGGAGAGCGGAGTCAAGATGTGGCACCTGGTGAAGAACCACGAGCATGGGGACCAGAAGGAAGGTGACCGGGGGAGCAAGATGGTGTCTGAAATCTACCTGACTCGGCTGCTGGCCACTAAGGTACTGGACATGCGAGCGGGTGCCCAAAGTGTGGAGGGCACAGGAATGGATATCTACTCACAGCACCAGGACTCTTCCCTATGACAGAGCCTCAGAATCCTGCTCAACCCCAGACACCAAGCAAACCCCACTGATATCAATGGTGGCACAAATCTTCCCCTTCTCCACACCATTTCTTAAATACACAACTGCCACTTGCCCCTTCTATTGTCTCTATCATGCCATATCACAGAGTCACTTTTTCTGGGCACACTCTGTAACATCACTAGGGATAGCATTTGAGACTCTTGTGGTGACTTCCCAGGCACCATTTTCAACCCTGGTCCTAGGGACGGCTGCTGCTTGCAGTTTCTCTCCTTATCCTCTGAGACTGGGCCTGCTGGGTCTCTGCAGAGATGGACACATAACTGTTCATTAGTCATTGAGCATGAAGCCCACACAAAATCAGCAAACTGTGTTTGTCGTTTGACTCTGACCGAGTGGGTGCTCACTAGTGTTTACAGAAAGTGTTAAAATGAGGCCACTGGAGAATGCAGAACCTAACCACGTGACTGGCAGCAAGCGGCTTGCTCAGGTCCAGCTATCACTGTGCTGTCTACTTTCCATGAGCAGAGTAAGTTCATTGCTATCAGAGGCGAGTGGAAAGGGGGAAGATGTAATACATGGACTCACCCCAGGTCACCTAAGTAGGGCCAGATATTCACCAACTTCCCCTGTCCCCGTTGTTAGGGAACTTTACAAACCCCTCACCTGAGCTGCCTGGGTGCAGCCGCATCTGACAGTGTCCCCCTCCCCAGGGCACACTGCAGAAGTTTGTGGACGACCTCTTTGAGACCATCTTCAGCACGGCCCACCGTGGCTCCGCCCTGCCGCTGGCCATCAAGTATATGTTTGACTTCCTGGATGAGCAGGCAGATAAGCATGGCATTCATGACCCCCATGTCCGCCACACCTGGAAGAGCAACTGGTGAGTGAGGGGACAAGGCATGTGTCCCTGTACAAGCAGTACTGAGTCAGGCCTTCTGTATACACTCTGGCCATCTGCCACCCTCACCAGCAAGGTCCTCCTCACCCTGTCCTGCTGTGTCTTTGTGCTTACTTCCTCCTCCCTTCCCTCTCCTCACATCTGGGCATCTTTCTCTCAGTCAACATTTATTGAATTAGCTCAACAAGCAAAACAATAATATGCCTGTTACAGCAAGGCCACACTGTAATATCCAGGCATCTCTGAAGGGCCTGACATTATGCTAGACATTGAGGATCCTGGATGAGTCAGCTCTCTGGACAGAGAGACAAATGAAGTCTCCATTGTATACAATGGAACCACAGAGGGCAGAATCTCATAGTGATTTGTCAGTGGGCTTTTGAAGCACACCCATAAGTCAGGGGCCATTTCTGTTCTGTTTAATAAACTGCCTTCTTACCTCCCCCATGAAAGCCCTGGTTCAAAGCTCTGGTTGGGTGAGAGACCTGCCTGGGACTTCTTTGTGTCCCCTGGAGACTCCAGGATTCTCTAAGTACTAATGACACTGTGGGTGTCTCATCTTTCCTCTGACCTATAACACTCTTCCTTCCACATGGTGGTATTTCAGGTTGAAACTGCATAGTTGATGTTTCAGGTTGAAATTGCAAGTCAGACATCAGTACTGAGCATGCAGCATACAGCCTTGTACCCTGGAAGTGGGCCCAGTTGATACTGATGAGATACAGGGTCAAGATGGCCTCTGAGAGTTCCATCTTGGAAAGAGCTGGCTTATTCTTAGGCCATCCATTAAAGAGTCTCCTCCCAATAGTCTTCCTTGTCCCATTCTGGATTGATTTTCCCTAGGTCATTTTTCCAAGGCAGAATGGGCCAAATGCCCATTCCAAGTGCTGGGACCACCATGGCACAAAGGCACAGGCAGGTACCCTATAACCAGCCCTGGACTCAGACCAGGACACAGAAAATACTGACACTGGGCCAGGCTGTGGAAACTGAGTTTCCTGGTATATTAATCAGCTTTTGTGCTCCTGAGACATAGTACACAACACCTACAACTTAAAAGACAAGTTTCATTTGCTCACAGCTTTAGTACATGGTCAGCTGGTTCCAAGGCAGTGACGTCATGGTGGAAGGGTGTGGCATAGTAAAGCTGCTTAGTTCATGGAGGCCCAGAAGAAGAGCACTGGAACAGAGCTGGTGAGGAAGGAGGCAATCAGCCTCCATGACCCATCCAAATGTACCTAGAAATGCACTCCACCAAGCCAGGTGGATCCCAAAGCCAGTCTAGAACACCAGCAGCTCCAGGAAGTCGGATGTGCTCTGTCCAAACGTCACTTGGCTTTGGCTGGGAAACACCTGGACCTTTTCAGGTTATTCTATGTGCCTTCAGCCATCTTCTACAGGAAGAACTACTTCCTGGTGTCTACACCCCTTGTCTCCAGCCTGTCACACTATCCCTGGATGGAAGGCAGATCCTCTCTTTCTGCCAACTCTTCCAAGTCATCGATGCTGTCATGTAGAACTCCAGGGCAGGAGAGCCCTGGAAGTAGACAGCAGCACCAGGTTGAGTTAACCTTCCTGAGGACTTTTTCCCTGACCCTGATCTGATCTGCTGCTACCTGCACAAGAAGCAGATGGGAATTGTGGGATCTGTTTATTGACTCAGAGTTTATTGTCCCTGATTTCAAAGAGAATGTTTCTTTCATCCTGGCCCAAGGTGTAGCAGCCCTCCCACCTCTGCCACAGCTTCCTACCTTTTCTTTTAAATAAACCTCCTGCTCATTTAGCCTGAGTGGCTGCAATCAACCAGATTAGTGGCACCACTAATATTAATAATATGCTAATATTTCATTAGGTGAGAGCCACGGTAGTGTCGCATGACATTCTTGTTTGATGTGCTTGTCATTGACTGGCTTGGGGGAAGGGTGCACACAACCTGTGCGGCAAATGTGGACTTTGTAGCTTTCCAGCATCCCTGCTCTGGGAGGGACCTCTAGGAGGCCAGAAGCTGGAGTTAGGAGACTTTAGGAGAGTGGAAGCCAGGGGACCCTCATGGAGGGCTCTGACCTCACTGCTTACGATCTCTCCTGGGAAGGCTGGGCAGCTCCTGTGACACCCTTCACTCGTGTGTTGTGACTTTCTCAGCTGCCTCTGGACACCATGTTTCCTTTCCTGTGTCTCTAGCACTGAAGCAATGCTACCACACGTTGTCAGATCTCAGTGTGCTTGTTGGTATCCTCACGGTACTCGCTGTAGGAACTTACCAAATACTTGTTAGTTGATTGAAAATCTTGACTGCCAGGTATTACTGTATTTACAGTGTTTATTTGTACATACTGGCTTCTGGCAGGTACAGTGAGTAGAGTAATATTATATTCACCCCACTGAAATAATGACATACAGAGTTTATATTTTGAGAGACAAGCCTAACATGTGCATTCACGTAACTCTCACCAGTGGCAAGAACAGCCACCAAAACAGCAATAAAGTATCAGGGGGTATGACAAGAGGTGTGGAGTAACACCAGATATGGGGGGATAAGGGCTCCTTGGGCAGCACCACACCTTTCTTTGCTGGACCGTGGGAAGTTGGCTGGAAGCCATACAACCAAAGAGCAAAGTCAGGCTTCTCCCCAAGCCTGAGACTCT
Organism: Petromus typicus; assembly: GCA_004026965.1. Classification (NCBI taxonomy): domain Eukaryota; kingdom Metazoa; phylum Chordata; class Mammalia; order Rodentia; family Petromuridae; genus Petromus; species Petromus typicus. The sequence goes on along the minus strand of PVIR01001357.1, from coordinate 89,848 downwards.
CTCACAAACAACAGTGGTCTAAATCACCAGACACTTCTGTATCCTCAGTGTCTCTTCCTGTTTATATTGATCCCCATATGCTCCCTCTCCCTGCCCACTTGGGTTTTTGTTTGCTTTGTTTATTGCAGAATTGGGCATTAAACCCAGGGCCTTCACCCTGAGCTACGTCCTCAATATTTTTTATACTGCAACTGGGTCTCAATAATTTGATAAAGTACTCAGGCTGGGCGCAAACAGGACCCTTCTGCCTCCACCTTCCAGAGTGCTAGAATTCTAGGCATGCATCACTATGCATGGCCTAAGCATGTTTTAAAACTCAGACAATTATCCTCTCCATGGAGGCTTTGCAGTCCCTGCCCACTGCCTGGCTCAGAGCCTTTCTGGCTCCCCCCACCTTCTCTGCTTCGAGCATCACGAGCTTGTGAGCTCACACTTGTTCACCTGTCTGTCTGCTTCACAAACCCACCAACAAGAAGCTTCTTGAAAGTAGAGGATGTGTCTTAATCATTGCATCCCCTGTCACTATGACAGCTCCCAGCAAGCAGTGGTGCTGCCTGGAAGAGGGGGAGTGGAGGGGGGAAGCTAAAGAGGACAGATGAGGACCTGGGTGTCTGTTGGTGAAAATCTCCAAGCTGCCTCCCATGCAAGGCAGGAATGAGCCTAAGGAACCAGGGAGGGAGGAACGGGTGACACGGCCTAATCATTCAGTCGGTGGCAGGAGGCTAGATACAAATCCTAACATCCAGCTTCCTTAAAGCACTAGCAATGCTGCAGCCCCTGCCCCGTCACCCATGACTGTTTCCCTTTCCCTTCATCCAGCCTGCCCCTGAGGTTCTGGGTAAACATGATCAAGAACCCTCAGTTTGTGTTCGACATCCACAAGAACAGCATCACAGATGCCTGCCTCTCTGTGGTGGCGCAGACCTTCATGGACTCCTGTTCCACGTCAGAGCACCGATTGGGCAAGGATTCACCCTCCAACAAACTGCTCTATGCCAAGGACATTCCCAGCTACAAGAGCTGGGTGGAGAGGTGAGTATGGGTGGGGGCACACTCTGGCTGTAGCAACACTGCCCCTGAGCAGGCCCATCCTCCTCCAAGTGGAGGCTACCTTGAGATAGCCTTGAGGTCACTTAAGGGCTTGTCCTCACCACAACATCACACACACACACACACACACACACACACACACACTATCTCTTCTGGCACCATCAAGCTAAGCCTGTGGCCAACTTGAGAGATGGGCCAGCTTCAGGAGGGCCTCAGGGGACTTTCAGAGCATCAGTGCCTCCTGAAACAGTTTTGCTGTCAGACAGAAGTCCCTCAAGAGTAAGTTCAAGTCCAGGATCCAGGCTGACTTTCCCCTCCCTCACTGTACGTCCAACCAATGAGAACTTGTGTGAAGTTCATTAGTGTTGCTTAATTACATTCTTTGCAATCGATGAGGCATCTCAGCAGAGGATCCCAGCACAGGGAGTGAGAAGGAAGAAATTGTGCAGGTGGCAGAGTTATCAGCAGGCCCAGGCTGGGATATGGCTAGGGGGTGGGCTGGGCAGAGCTCCAGAGGGGAGCAAGAGACATCAGGACAGCATCCACCACACCCTGCAGAGAGGATGGGGCTGCATAATGGCAAGCAGCAAGGGTCCAGAACAGGCTGGAATGTCAGCCACATATCAGGCCCCACATCCACTAAGGCTCCAAGCTGCCTATGCCCACTCAGCTCAGCCTATGAAGTACCTGCCCAAGATGAGGCCACATAGTTGACTCACATGTGGCTATTGTGGTGCCACAAACATACACTGGCCCAATCCAGCAGCCTCTAGGCAAAGGCAGGAGACAAAAGGCAGAGTGCTCTGTGTGGCCATGACCTCACACCATGTAGAGGAGTGCAGGCTGGCCCAGCGGCTTCAGAAAGAAGGTTCCAGGCTGTAGCCCCACATCCCACTCTCAGCCTCCTAGCTCCCCTGCAACATCCATCCACCATGTACGTTTCCTCACACATGCATACTTCCTCAAAATTCTCCTTGGAGAGAAGGGTCAGGCTTATAAGCATGAGGCAGGCCCTAGTGAGAAAGAGTGCTTGGTACCTCTCATTTCCAGTGGGGAAGGGTCCCTCCACTGTAGGGCCAATGGCAGCCTGGGTGCCCGCTGCCTCAGGGGCCACAGAGGCTGCAGTAGGAACCCTGGTGTTATTTGCACAAAGCTGTCAGAAGCATCCATCTACCTGGGCCAGAGTTCATGACAAGGTAACAGAAATGGCAAGGGCCTCTAATTCTGATGACAGTTGTGTCTCGATGGGAACCTGGATTTTCATGCTGCTCAGAGGCTCTGGTTTTTCATGAGGAGGAGCCTGGAACAACACAAGGTGGGAGCTGAACCTCTGTGTAGGAGCTGGGGGCAAAGCAGCTCCCAAGACAGGACCCCTCTTCCTCCTGGTCCTTCTCTGGCCACCCTTCAACAGGGCAGAACTGTGTGGATGTAACCCTGGCCCTGGCTGTGTTACCAGAGCACAGTGCCAGCTGCTGGCCAGAGTGCCCAGAGTGAGAGCAGCCTCGTGTTCCTGCTTTTCACCACTCACCAAGTGACCTGTGCACATGGCCTATGAACCACTGCCTTGGCAGCCTCCCTTGCCGGGTAGGTGTGGGCTCTGTGAGAGGATGATAATACAAATCTCTCAGGGAGCAAGGTTAGGAGCCACCACTGCAACCCCTGGTCTCCCACTATAAAATAGAACATTGACATTTACTGCATTCTAGAAATAGTGGCAATGAATTGAGTCTCTCGCTGGAATTTTTATGTCTGGAATGTCATTACCACCCAAAAACGTGTGTATGGGGCTATGTGAGGGGCCTTGCAGTGGGCCACAGGCAGGCGTGGAAAAGAACAGGCTTTTTAGGGGATGAGACAAGAAAGCAAAATGAAGTAGAACAAAGCAGCGATGGGATAGAGATGATTGTGACAGGTGATATCCTCCTGAGCCAGAGGCAGCAGGTCCTCACCAGGCCCTCAGGCTGTCCCAAGTCTTTACCCTGTGGCTAGTCTGGGCAGTGTGTCATGAGCCAGTCAAAATGCAGTTTGAGACTGGTCCACAAGGCCCGAGGAGTCTCTAACCAGAAGGTCCCAGTGCCTTCAGAGACCAGGCTTCACCTATCTCCCTGCTTCTGGCTTCCCCGCAGACATGAGAACCACTGACTTGTTTACAGACCAGTGGGGCCATGGCTCCAGGCAGGGTGGCCCTCCAGCCCTGGCCTGTCCAGGAATGTTCTGGTGGTAAATTGAGCTGTCATTCTGTTGTGCTCCCTTGAGCCATTGCTGCCTGTCTGTCACTCAACTCAGCACTTTGGGGGACAGGCAGAAATTGGGGAATACATGGGCTGCTAGGGTCAAAAGACCAAGGTAAGAGGTGAAATTGTCTGGAAGCCTTTCGGGTTGTCTTCTACCTTTGTGTCAGGTGATCAAGCCTAGAGGCTAGGAACTGCCAGAATTTGTCACTGTCAGTCTGTCTGGCAGTTCCCCACCCTAAGTCAGAACTTCTCTCAGGCCGGGGATACACCTCAGTGGTTCCGGCGCCTGTCTTGCAAGCGCAAGGACCGGGGTTCGATCCCTGGTAACCACATAACAATACTGGGTGTGGAGACTCACACGCAGCAACAACCAGTACCACATACCACAGTGCCAGGTGTGGTGGCTCATGCCTGTAATCCCAGCACTCGGGAGGCAGAGGCAGGAGGATTGCTGTGATGTGAGTTTGAGGCTGAGCTCAGGGACAGCCTGAACCACAAAGTGAGACGATGTCTCAAAAAACCTTAAAAAAAAAAAAGAACTTCTCTCGAACTTGGTGCCAAGGTGTCTCCCTCCCTGCCCTTCCTAGGCTCCCAGGCTGCCTTCTCCAGCCAGGCAGCACCAGGGACAGTGTGGACTGGGTGGCAGTCACAGGCCTCCCTGACTCTGTAGTTACGTCTTCTCTTTCTTTCATCTACAAGCTAGAAAACGTATAGGAGAAGGTGAGAGAGAAGCGGCTGTCCCTGGGCACTGGGACCTTCTGGTTTTTCTCATTAGGAAACTGCACAGCTCCCCTCTGGCGGGGGAGTTGGGGTCTGGTGCATAAAATGTCAAATTGCAGAAATTAAAAATGTAAATGCTAGCATCTAATTAACCAGTTGACAGCAGTGCACAGATGCAAGTGACAGTGACTGATTGCCTTCTGCCAGCCTCTCCCTCCCTACACCCCCCACCTCCACCCCTCTCTGTTAACCTGGGGAAAGCCCAGGGAAGAGCAGTTGGTGGAGGGGCCTCTGGTCCTACTGGAGGAGGCCTGGGGTGTGGAAAGCGATGCTGGGAGAACACAAGGTGGGGGCTGAATCTCTGTGCAGGAGCCGGGGGCAAAGCAGCACCTCGAGGCAGAACTCCCCTTCCTCCTGGTCCTTCTCTGGCCACCCTCCAACAGTGTCTTGCTGCTGCTGTCCTTCCTCTGGAGCTGGAGAAGATTCATGCTGGGGATGATGTAGAGTTCCAGCTGGGAGAGACCCCGGGGGTCCCAGTGGCCATCGCACAGACTCCCACTACGAGGAGAGCAGTTTCATCTCCTCTCTGCACTGTATACCCCTCCAGCTTCTCTCCCTCACACCCTTGGCAGGTACTACTCTGACATCGGGAAGATGCCAGCCATCAGCGACCAGGACATGAATGCATACCTGGCTGAGCAGTCCCGGATGCACATGAATGAGTTCAACACTATGAGCGCGCTTTCAGAGATCTTCTCCTATGTGGGCAAATACAGTGAAGAGGTGAGCCTTGCTCTGCCCTGCTCAACCTGTGCGAAGGGAAGAGGGCAGAGGGCTGGCCCTGCATGCCTCCATGTAGGGAGTAGCCCTACCAGCTCCCATCCCTACCTTTGCCAGGAAACTCAGCTTGCAGGGGCTCTGCTGCAAATCATGACGCTGGCAATGCTCTGACCCATGCGTTCTCCTTCTTTGCTCCTCTTGACACAAAGACTATTTCTTTCATTTGTCTTCCTTTTATTTTCATTTCATTCCTACTATTCTCCTTTCTTATTTTTCCCATTATTCTCTGATCTAGTTTTCTTTGAACAAATATCTCCCCACTCCCTTGGATAGGCCAGATGATATGGTGTATATAGTATGGCATAGAATGGATCAGAACAGAATCAAAACAGAACAGAAGGAGAATAGAATAGAATGAGATGGAACAGAAGGGAATAAAGCAGAAAAAAATAAAGTAGAATAGGATCAACTTGAACAAAAACAAAATAGAGTGGGAATAGAATAAAATAGAATAGAATAGAATTGAATTGAATATTGAAACAGGATGGGTTGGGATGGGTTTTTGGTTACTGTGTTCTCTAGTTGTACAAGTCTACCTGGGATAATTACCACTAGGTTCTCCCTTCTTGCTGCTCAGTACTAAGGTGCTGGGGGGAAATTTCCTGGTTATGCAGCTGTTGACCAAGTGGACTCAGAATCTATCCCTGCCTCTAAGTGAAGGTAGTCCTGGGAGTTGAAACCACAGCCCCAGGGGCTACTTCCTCACAGCTATGTCACCCAGAGAGGGTCTAGGAACCATGATTAGAGATGGCCCAGCAGACCCAGAGCTTGGTGTTCTACAGCCCAAAGGCAGCATATTCTGTAATTCTCAACTCAAAGCAAAGCCAGCCATGTGTCCCTTAGGGAACAGATCCATGATACCAATTTGCAGGCCTATACTGGCCCAGGAAAAGATTCCCATCTATGAGAAGGCAAGACAATAATGATGGTGTACATATATCAGTGAAAGATTGCTGCTACTTCATCATGGAAAGGGTCACCCCTTCACCTCAAGTCCACCTGTCACTCTTGGTGTCAGAACATGCTGTCTTTATGAAATGATCATGGTGGTAAATAGCAGCTCTTAACTAGCTCAGAAGCAGGCAACTCTAGCTTTCTTGGCTCAACAAAAATACATGAACTGGTCATGAAATCCAAAGTTGTGGGAGCCTGCCTCTAGCCGTTATCCTCCCATTTCCTTCCTCCACCTATTCCCTATTTCTGCTCATCAGACCCCAAACCCAGGACATCCTGCCCTACTCGTGTGGTAGAGCACCTGTCTACTGGGGAGCTGACATGGTGCTGAGGAACTCCTGTGTATTGCCTGACTTTAGCCTTGACATTGAAGTGCACCAGAACTTGAGTAGTGATTCCTATACTGTTACAGATAAGTAAACAGGGTTCATTGAGAAAGGTCACATGTTTCATCTCCAGGTCTCAGCTAGAAACCCAGTTAGTCTTTAATCACATAGCTGCTAATGCTACACGAATTCTTACCACATTTCCTACACATACTATAATCACTGGTTGTCCCCATCCTGCACCAACCAACTGACCTCAGAGAAGGCTGTGGTAGACTTAATAACCATAAAGCTTACAGCCACCTCCTTAGGGGTATTTGGTTTTGAACAGTCAGGTCAGCCAAATGAGTTACTTACTCAGTGTAGATATTTGGACCTCTGGGACCTGATCTGAGAAATTTTCCCTGTTTTAGAAGGAGGGTAGGATGTTAAGAACACTGGAGAACTCACATTCACATTAGACTCAGCACCACACTGAGCCCTGGGTGGCCTCTGTGCACAGGTATCCTTCAGCTAGTTTCTGTGGACAGTATGTGCATTCTCCTGGTCGTTTGGGTGTCCAAACACTATGCTCCATACCCTACACAGCCTGCCTACTTACCCAACAACGTCAAGTGTGTGTCTGCAGGGGCATGTGCCTTGCCCACCCTTTGACTTTGTCCACCCTAGGAGCACACAGATACACACTCCCACCAGTAATCTCCCTGCTCTTGGCCCTTTCACAGATCCTTGGACCTCTGGACCATGATGACCAGTGTGGGAAGCAGAAACTGGCCTACAAACTAGAACAAGTCATAACCCTCATGAGCTTAGACAGCTGAGAACCATCCTTCCAGGGCCACCCTGGAGGGAGGGACACACCAAGCCGTGCCTCAGTCTAGATTATCATCTTTACCAAGTGCAAGTTCCGACTGGCATCAGCAGCATCCCCTGAGCAGTGCTGTCTCTCTCTCGCTCTCGCCCCCCTTTTCTGCCTCTTTCTGCCTCTCTCTCTCCTTCCTGGTACTCTTCTCTTTCAGTTTCTCTGCCAGCATGATTGGACCAAGCCACCAATCTTCAGTCACTCATTGGTGGCCACCAGGCCCATAGCACGGGACCTGACTGGAAGATGTCAGAGCGGGGCCCTCTTCCAGCTGCTTTGACCCCACACACCAGCAGCAGGACCCGAATATGAATGCGGAGCTGTGGACAGAGGACATTTCTACGCTGCTACTTCACCTCCTTCTTGGAGATGGTCCAAAACCTGGCTTAGGGAAGAGACAGTGAGCTTAGTATTATCTTCACTGGGAAGATGTCACCTGGCTCTCCCTCCCCACGCTTCAATCTCCAAGGAGCCAGTCAGTGGTCTGGGTGCTTTGCAACAGTGAGAAGAAAGATCTCACCGTCCACATGTGGCTGGAGTGGGAACCACGTGAGGAATAGGAGGTACCCCTTGAGGTTGCCTCCTATCTGTTGGGTTGGTGTTCAGAGGCCTCTTGTCCCTTTGGAATCCCCCTGGAACCCTTCAAGGGATTCACAAAGACCCTCCTGCCCAGCCTCTTCCCCTGTCTGTGGAAACCCAGACAGGAGAATAAAATTGCAGTTACATTCCATCACGGAGACACCCCTACCCTTCTGTTCTTGCTCATAGCAGCAGAAGTGGAGAGTAGAAAAAGAAAGAGGGCCACATCTTCCCTAGAAGAAGCATTTGTTGTTCTCCATTAACCCCTCAGTCCAAGTGCATCCTGAGCGGTAGTCATAGGCGAGTCCATTGCCAGAACCTCAGCGCTGTCTAGAGAAGTGTCTCCATCTCCTTGTCACCTTTCATTCAACATGTGTGTGAAATGCAGAGTGCATCCAGGAGATTCTACCTCCAGCCCTCTCCAAGGCTCCATGCCCACCATCCTTGAGAACTTCGGGGAAGGCTGGGGCAGACAGCCTCATCCCTGTCCCCCATCCCTGCAAAATCTGGTGCCATTGCTATGCAGATGACTTTGTCACTGGGCTGTCCAGACCTCCTTGGAACTATCTCATCAGCATCACAGCTGTGTCTTTAGTCTCCTCCTCCTTCATCTCTTCAGCATCACTGGAAGAAACATACACAAGCACAGACACACCAGGGCAAACCAAATGCCAGAAGGCCTTGGCCCCAGCTTGTCACACCTGGGAAGGACTGGAGAGCCAAGCTGAGGAGCTGGCTGGAAATGGAAGGAGGGACCTACCCTTCGATCGGTCCATCGATGAGTATGCCATTTTACCAGTCAGGCAGATGTGTGCTCAGAAATGGTCCTGGGTGAGCAGGGGCTATGGCAAGGCATTGTCTAGTGATGGGTCCTAAGAACCTGTAATCTGGAAGGGACCTGTGATGCTGTGTGGTTCAGTTCCCACCAGAAGCAAGAATCTCTTCTGCCAGCTTTAGTCTTGAGTTGTCCTCCACTTTGGGAAGCCAGGGGAAGGCAGAGTTGATAAGGATCCACCAGCTTTGCCTTTCACTCCCTGAGCATCAGACATCATTCCTCATCCACTCAAAATGAACCCCTCATGGGGAAAGAACCATACATTTCCAACAGAGTTCATGCAGCATCCTGCACTTTCAAGAACACTAGCCCCTTTGGATATGAATGTGTGTGAGAGTGTGTGTGTGTGTGAGTGCATGTGCAAGTGTGTGTGTGGGTGTGCGTGTATATGTGTCCGTCTGCCCCAGGAGTAGGCAGAGAGTTCCAAAAGATGTCATGTGTAGAAGGATGTCAAAGTGTTTCCCTTCTCTGTCCCCTGGCTCATCAATCCATCTTGTGGCTTCAGGATATTTCCACACTTGCTTTCTACGCCGAGTGCTGGAGAGAAGGTCATCTGTCCATAGAAAATCAGGGTAGTCACCTGCTGAGGCTGGGACTTTGCTGACCTAGAATAGAGCATCATGTGGCATTGCCAAGGACAAATGGAAATGATACAAGCAACCTAACAAGTAGGAAAAGGAGAATGAGAAAAGATGCATTTAAAAGGAGAAAAAAAGTCTAACCAAAGTTTGGGCCAATGAAGTGTCAAGTAGAGAAACACAGAATTTCTGCTCCTATGTTCTCCCAAAAAGCAGCAGGAGCGGGAGGCCAGAGGGAGTGTGTGTGGGAAGCAGGCTGAGAAAGCACCTTGGCCACTAAAATATTTTTTGCACACATGAAAAGGTGGGGAAGAGAGAGACAAAGACCTATTTAACACAGATTTGCTGGATGGAAGCTGTGTGAATGCTTATATGAATGAATGTGTTTTATTTTTTAAGTTTTGCACAGTTAGAGGGAAAAATGAACAAGCATAAAAAAAGGACTGTTATCATGGTTTTGCTGAAGCTTTTATTTTTTACCAGATGATTATTATTGTTATTATTACGTTGTCGGTACAGGCCTCCTCCCCCCATGTATTTGTTATAAACATTTCAGATACCACAGAGAAACCCAATTGTCAGGAAGACAGAGGAGCGAAGGACAGATAAGTTTCCTGTCTCTCCTCGTGTCTTCTGGATGAGGGGTTTGGGCACGTTCTAATTTAATTGGTGGTATAGGTTGTGGTGGGCACTTTGCCCACAGTCTCTATGGCCTGCATGGGAACTGCAAAACTGTTGTCACCCAAAACCACAACCCAACTCAACCCTACATACACATCCTTATTTCCTTTTACTGTTTCTTCCCCCCATTTTTTTCCATTTGACTTGATGCAAGTGTGATACATTTAAAAGCAAAGGCAGTCAATGTAGCCCAAAGGTGTCCTTTCCCACCAAATCTCTCTCAAATTCCCTTGTGATTCTCTAGCTCCTGTTGACAGACTGGAGACCCAGAGAGCTCACAGGGTGAACTGTGGAGTCCCAGAGGAAAGGAGTTAACCTGATCCTGTAAACAGAGCAGCCCTTGTCCCTCCCTCTGCATTGGGGTCAATTTGTGGCATCCCAGTTCTATTGTAGGTAGAAAATTTATCTCCTTGCATCTGGGAGAAAAAGAATCTCCCTCACCTCTCCATTTACCTCGCCCCTGTTAACCCTCCTTCCCTGGAGCCCACAGGGTCTAAATGGTACCAGATCACACTGTCACTAATAACATTAGGCAAGATTTTGAATGTCGGGGTCAGATGAGTTGATGTCTAGTAGTGGTGGGGAGCAGGGGATCTTGATGAGGTCCTGAATTTCAGTGAATGGATAGAAGAAACGAGAAAGACAGATACAGCCTGACCATTTCTCCTGTCGTACATCCCCTAAGTGTTGGTTTGGCCCCTCTTTGTCCTTCTCAGTAAAGTAAGACCCTGACATTTCTCAGTAACTGCAAATAGTGGCATTAAGGGAAGTTGGCTGTTGTGTCAGTTACTTCCTCAGAAAAAAATACTTCCTTGCCTTTTCTCAGTATGGCTTTAAACTTGGGGACAGAGAAAACCCTCAAGTGTCCCCTATGTCAAGGTACATTACAACTTGCATAATACGCGGAGCCAGAAGAGGCCGCCTTCCAGCCCAAGATACTTGAGGGGCTCAGGGTATCTGAGTGGGGCCATGTCCAGAAAGAGAAATCCTTTCAATGAATCCTGAAGTTTGAGGCTCAATGTCCAGCAATGCTCCCAGGCAGAAGTTGGAGTTCCTTAAAGATAAGATCTCTCTATCCTGGTCCTGTTGGCTTACCTCCCACTCCCAACCCAGGGTCCATGGTGATGTACTGTCCCAGTACCTCCCCAGCTCTGGCATTCCTGGTACTTATGTGCACTACTAAATGTCTAGCTCCTGACTGTGCCCCTCTCCCAGTGGTGAGTACCCTCTCTGTCCCTCTTTGTCCCTCCTGTATATGGAGCTCCACCCAAAGGCCACCTATTACTCCCAGAACAGGAGCAGCTCAGCCTTCACAGTCCAGCTATCTGGGCCTGCTCCAGCCCAGCCCTGTCCCCTGCCAAAGCTGCTCCTCTCAGTGATAGGGACTCCCTTATCCAGCCAAGGCCTTGCAGGTTCCCATCAGAGGACCTATGTAACCTCCATAATGACATCCCAATGACTTCCACTCCAACACACAAGCCTCTGCTGCTGTTTCTAGGTCCCAAAAAATTCTGTGATCCACCTAGAGCTAAGCATCTTTCACTTTGACCTAAAAAGAGAAGTCCCGCTGCCTTCTGTCTTCGTTCCCAGGACTGAGGAAACACTGACTGCTTTCACAGCATGCCGCCCAGCGTTCAATTGAGTGAAGAGCTGGTGTTCCCACGATCAGGAACAACCTTCTCTCTTTCTCACAAGGAATGATGGAGGGAGGGAATGACTAACTTAGGGAGCCACTATGCAGGCAGATGGCCCAGAGGCGCTGGCCTCATTTCCCTCCCAGGAATAGCACCCAACAGGCAGGCCCAGCAAACTCCCAGAGGCCTCTGAGGGCCCCCCCTCTGTGAGGGAGTGATTCCTCTTGTTCCTCATCCATATCATGGACCCCCTCCCAAGAGCATCTTTAGGACAGATGACCAAGGACTCTGACTTCTCTACTCTGTCCTTTTAAAAAACTGTGGGCTACTTATTTGGAGGTTTTTATTTTTGTTTTTATTTGTCTAAAAGTTTGAGAGGAAGGAAGGAGCCTGGGTATGGGTATAAAGTCCAAATTACTGGGATAAAGGACACCTGTAGCTTCAAAGAAGCTAGAGAGAACCTCAAGGGCCCGGGGTAACCTCTTCTAGTATTAAAGAAAGGAGTCGGAAACTCCCCAGTGTGGATGTTCTGGGGAAGCTTCCTGTCTGGTTGCGGAGACTCTCCGTGCCTGCTTTTCTGACAGAGCAGCCATTACACCCTCCCCCTCTTAACTCCAGGGTGTTCTGCACAGAGCAGACTAGAGCTTTATCTCACCAGGAGGCAGCCACAAGAAACCCTGAAGACGCAGCTCCTAAAAGAGGCCGGGATGTCACCAGCCTCTTCTCCCATGGTGCTCCGAGTAGGGTGCAAAGCCTTAGCCTATATATCTGACCATTCTTCCTGTTTAGAAAGTAGTCTCTGCAGGAAAAGTTTCAAACATTAAGGCAGATTTTTTTTCTTTTTTTTTTTTTACTACAAATCATTGTTCCCCGATAAAACTATTTTTTCATGATGAGGAGTATCCAAGTTTTAAAACTATATATGATTTTCTTTTTGGTTATAAAAGTAATACATGCTCATTAGAGTCCCAATTAAATTCCTTGAGTAAAGTGATGACTAGTAAAAAGCAAGTCTAAGCAAAAGAAAACAAAATCCTTAGAAAACAAAAAGAACTTTCTATTGGTATTGGCAGAGGTAGTGAAGTGGCCTAGGCATGCCGGGCGTCCTTGGCCGGGGAATCTCACCTGGCCTTTTCTCCCTCCTCCTTGAGTTTTTGTCTAGTCTTGGTTTTCCAGGCTGCCCTGGAGTTGCTGAATCCTATGTATTTCTTATCAGCTTCCCTCAAACTATAGGGAAACCCTGTCTGGGGGTACTCAGATTCTCCCTCCTCAAGAATGCAAACACAAATAGACTCTGCTATGCAGCTCATTTGCCACTGGTTTCTTTTGTTAGTATCTCTGAACTTCAAGCACATTTTGGAAGGGCTCCCTTTTGAGAGTAGAATTCAAAACAGAGGATACAGTTATACCACAACCCAAAAGCCACTTAAGAACCCAAGACCATGTTAGCCAAAAGGACTAATGAATGCTTTCATGCACGGAGGACAGAGGGCACCCAGGCACAAAATAAAGATGGGCTATGTGTCCTCATCTGTTTTTTTCCCACTCCTTTCCTGGGTTCTTGTCAGCTTGTTAAACCTTCCTTTCTTTAACAGAAAAGCTAGTTTACCTCAAAGAATCTTGTTTCCATTTGGAAACTAATGGCTTTGTGTCTTTGGGTGGATGACCCTACCCTTCCATCACCCCCTGCCTGGGCTGAGTGTCCTTGGGCATGAGAGTTTGGCTGCATCTCATGTTGGCTGCTCTGAGTGAGAACAAGGCCTCCAGGTCCTGCCACAGGAAGGAGGGTTGGATGCAGCTGCCTTCCTCCCCACTTCAGTGTGTAGAGACTAGTCTCTCTCTTCCAACAGGGTCCTGCCAAGTTACCATAGTAACCAGCAACTCCAGGGTACCACAGCCAACAAGGGCTCAGTGAGCAGAGGTGTGGAGGGAGAGGGGATTTCTGACCTGGTCAGATGACCCAGAATGAAACCCCAAACCGTAGAGGAGAAAAGGAAATACAAGAATGGGTGCATGGGTGTTTTAAGGAACTGGCAGAGGTCTTTTAGTCTCAGAGAGAGGCCGCTGAAGGAGGTAGAACAGGTCATTTCTGTTCGTTACCCCCTTCCTGCCCCACCCCACTTCTGTTCCAAAATAAAGCTCCCACCTTGAACCCTGACCCTGGTTTAGAACACAGCAAAACATACCTTTAGACAACAGTGTTAAAAATGATCCTCAAAGACAGGTGGGTGAGACCAACGTGAAAAAGAGGGTCTTCTGGTTTTGGTTTTTAAAGAAGAATATCCTAATAAGATTTACAAAACAAAAGATTTTAAAAGTTTTTAAAGAGAAAACCTATGCTATTTAAATTGGAGCCCAGTTGTAACTTGGTAAAGGCAAGCTTCTGTACCTTTGTTATAATTAATTGTATACCTGTGTATGTAAATATAAGGCATTCCTATTTTGCAGTTCAGAACAAAAAACTTATTTGTAATATAGAATAAAGTTTATTAAAAAATAATAAAAATGCACCTTGAGATTTGAGGTCTTTATGTGACTGGCTGGAAGGGGGCAGGGGAGAAGATTGGTCATAAGTAGGTGGCAAATTCACTGTGCAGAAACATAGGATATCTTCTCCTCCCAGCCATATGATGTCCAACTCAACCAGCAGAAGTGCCTCCTTTTGTCTAAAGCTCTATTCTTGATGACAGGATACTGTCTTCATGGTGACTCTTCAAGCGAAGGAGTCATGAACACCTCCCTCTTATTGTATCATTTTATTATAATCATCCCTTAGAGCTGGCTCTGGGGAAGACCCATGGGTAGCTATCTCTGCATTAGGTCTTCTTGGCAGGTAACACTTTGATGTAAATGATTTTATAACACACACACACACACACACACACACACACACACACACACACACACACACACCCCATATTCTAATGGGGTGAAAATCTCAATCCCAGTTTTCCCTAGAGGTACAGGATGGCAGTAGAAGAAGAGAATACAGAGAAAGACCACATGCTGCCTCTCTCATATATCAGTCATGGTCCATACTACTTGGAGGAAGGGATGCAAGAGAAGGGGAGCTAGTGTGGATGGCACAGCCTAACGTGCCCTGTCCCAGGCACTAGAACATTGAGCAACTCTGTTATGCATTTAGCTCCCTGCCTTGGGCAGATCTCACCTGTGAGATTCAGGCCAGCAGAAGGCAAAGGCAGAGTGGGGTAACTCCATACAATCCCAGTGTCATTATTCAGGGCAAAACTTATGAAAAAAAGGAGTCAGGAAGGAAGAAAGATAAGGAAGAAGGGACAGCAACATGTAAAGAATAAGAGAAGAGAAGAAAGCAAGGGAGCAATGAGGAAAATGGGGAAGACAGATGTAAGACAGATCCAGGGGCCAAACTCCAGGTGAATTTTTCCCTCTCCTATCCCTCTTCTGTCCCCCCAACTCTGATCCTCTGGTCCCTCCAACCCTCACAGAAGCACTCCTGCTAGTAAAGTAGGAAGTGTTCACCAGAGGTGAACTGTGAGGAGAGTGTCAGGGAGGAATTTGGTGGGCATCTCATCCTTGCTTGGCCCCTTGGCACTGCCCCTCCCATACAAGAGAGTTCTTGTGGGATACTATCAGTGCTATTAAGGAGAAAGAGCAATGCACCTGAGAAGCAGCAGATCTGATAGACATAATACAGCCAAGTAACACAGAAACACCTTGAGAATGACCATGGGAACAAATGAAGACAGCTGTGAGGAGAAACCAAGCTAGAGGCCTAAGACCTAGGACAAATAGAAGGGGCTAAAGTCAACCAGAGCTGAAGAGATCACCGTGAGGGTATAGTTCATAACCAGAAGGGGATGTTGGTCCCATTTCAGTGAAATGCAGACACATGGAACATGTAAACACATACTGATCCTTCTAAGATACAGGAAAGAATAGAATCCTGCTCACTACACCCCTTCACATACACACACATTGATGGGTCACTTCTAGCTGAATGGAGTGAATAAACGCTGTTCTACACTATATTGGGCCACCACTCCCCCATCTCAGGGTGACAGTTCCACCTGAGTTGTGCAAACCCAGCTCCTGCCATGTCCTCAGATATGCTTATCTGTATCTGTATATTCTCCCACTTTATCAGAAGCCACTAGCATGACTTTAAGCAGACCACATCTCTGTGTTTTGTTTTCCTTATCCATAAAACGGAGACAGTTTTAATTGCACCACAAAGCCCAGAAGATTGAGGTGGGCCAGTTTAGACAACTAACACAAAATCATCGCTAACTCAAAACAGTCGTGCATGTGCACAGCATTCCATCAGTCAAAAACACAACACAGTAAAAACCAGAGTGATCTGTCCTGGAGCCTCAGTGACGAACTGAGAATAGATGCTTTACTTACCCACTGCAAGAAAAGCAAATAACAGACTGGGGTTTCAGCTCAGTGGTTCCGGCGCCTGTCTTGCAAATGCAAGGGCCCGGGTTCGATTCCCCGGTAACCACATACAATACTGGGTGTGAAGACTTTTGCCCAGCAGCAATCAGTACCCCATATCACAGTGCAGGGTGTGGTGGCTCACACCTGTAATCCCAGCACTTGGGAGGCAGAGGCAGGAGGATTGCTGTGATGTGAGTTGGAGGCTGAGCTCAGGACCAGTCTGAACTACAAAGCAAGACCCTGTCTCAAAAAAAAAAAAAAACTAAAAGAAAAAAAAAAGAAAAGTAAATAACACCTAATGAAATCTTTGCGATTCTATTTGATTATTCTGCAGGTGGAAAGAGTAAAGGTTGAAGTTCAGACCTCTCCTCAGGTTAGCAGAGCAGCTTTGAGCTGAGCAGAGTGAATGGATGCAAGCTATGTCACTTCTGTACCAGTGGCCTCCTCTAAGCCTGCTCCACTTTGGGGTCAATCACATGCACTCCTTGAACATGAATTCAGAGGCTGCGGGGCTGGCTTAGATCTGAAGGCACAGGTATGGGGCTAGAGCCATGCACGAGAGCATTGGATAGACTGTCTTTGTTCAGCCACATCTACTTCCCCTCCCCAAATGAACATTAGTTTCCAACCCCAATAAAGACCGGCTGGCCCAGCTACCTGCCTCAGGCTAAAAAAATATGAGCATCAATAAGTCACCAAGAAGCTCCATCATTCCTGACTACAGAGGAGGGACAATGACATATAGCAGAGTCATCAAATAATCCTGATGTTTATGTAGTCAGAATGAAAAATCAGTCTGTTGCTTTAAGGCACTGAGGTGTGAGGGTTGTGTTACTGCAGCATAGTGGAGATGATCTCAATTGCTCTGGGGACAAGAGCTTTAACCCGACAAATATAACTGATGTATAAGATCTCACCTTGGGCCTAGGATTTAGCTCAGTGGCTCCAGGCCCTGCCTCAAAAGCACAAGGTCACAAGTTTGACCTCTGATACCAAAAAACTAAAATCTCATCTTTTACTTACAGAGAATTCTTTCAAGCTACATTTTATTTTTAAAAGATAATGTTGACAATTTGCATGCAATATAAATCAGTTTTTGAAGCTCTTAATTTTTCTTTGCTGGGTTTGAGACAGGTTGGAGATGAAGGAGAAAATTAAGAACAAGCTAGGAAAAGAAAGAAGGAATAAACCTTTAGAGAATGGGAAATAAGAATATGGAGGCTGGGGCAAGAATTGGAAGAGACAGACTGGCACACTTTGACTCTGATTAGTGGTTAGTTTATCAGGAAAGCAGAGAATTTGTCCTCATGCATATAAATCATGTTCTCAAACTAGGTCCTACCTTCAGATGGTAGCCACTTGGGGGCCTAGAAGATACTCCTCATGATGCCCAGAAAGGTGCTGGCTGACTCTAGTAAACATGTGCTGATCCTTCTAAGGTACAGAAAAGGAGAGAGTCCTGCTCACTACCCCCCCCCCACACACACACATTGATGGGTCTCTTCTAGCTGAATGGAGTGAATAAACACTGTTCCACACTGTATTGGGCCACCAGTCCCCCATCTTCCAACTTCCCCAAATTCCCAGTTTCAGCCTCTTCCAACTCCGTCAGTAGGTCATGGTGATGCATGGTCAGCCCCAGTCACCAGGAACTCATCTCCTCCCATAGGAAACATCTTGTTTCCTCCACCACAGGGACCTCAGATGTGCCTGAACTGCCTCCAATTCCACGGCGCCTGCCACTTCAGTCCTCCTGCGACTTCTGCTGCCCCTCTGCCTCATGAATTCCCATGAACCACTCTGACTGGAGAAGTCCCTGCATCAGGGCTATGGGAGCAGGGTGGTTGTGTAGACAGCTAGGCCTTCGCTCCCCAGACCAACTCTTGAGCCCTTCTGTTTCCTGAATGTGCTGGGTACATAGAGCAAAGATACCACTGTGGCTGGGCTCTAACCTTACCATTGACTGCAGCAAATTCCTAACCATCTCTAAAATCTTGGCATTCTCATCTGTAAGCATGAGAAAAATGCTCACAGAGCTGCTATACTGAGTGCAGTAGGGTGTGCAAAGAACTTAGCACAAGTCCCAATGCCTTGCAAGCGTGTGGTGGATGGAACTGTTATTCCTGAGAACATGCTCACCATAGTGTCTCTCTAGCACTAGTCCACAGGACTACATGCCACATACACTAGTATTTTGCTTAAAAATGTGTTCTAAATGAATGAAATAAAGCACCCAATCCTGCAGTTGAAATGCAAGCTAGGTAGAACCTAGCTTCCTAATAAAATGTACAAAAGCAGTGTCTGAGACAAGGGGTTGTGATCAGGGGCTGTATTTCTGAATGTGGAACCAGAGTGTGGGCCGTAGGGAAGTGAGGACAGGTCAGTCTAAGGTGGGTATCCATGCTGTCTGCCGGGGTGCACTGGGACTCCACTCTCTCGGGCCGCTAGGAACCACGCAGTGTCTGTCAGAGCACGCGCGCTTGTTCTGACTCCGCATGGCCTTGGAATTCCCAGTGGACTTTCTATCCGCTCCTGCTTTTAAGCAGGCAAGTACCTCAGAAAGGCTGAATGGCTGTCACAGGGATCTGGTAGCTATAGCAGAGAAATCCTGGGGCAGAAAGCAAAGGAGATCAGTGTCCCCAAATCAGGTGCTTTCACACTCCATAGTATGTCACATAGTTGCTGTTGCAACAGCTGATATAGAAAGTCAGGTCAAAGGGACAGGAGATGAGGAGCAAGGGAAGTCCATAACACAATACAGAATCATTTAAAGCTCTAATTAGTTCTATAAAAGTGAAAGTAAAGCCATTTTGAGAACTGTTTTTTGTACGAACCCCCAAGTTTCTGCTCTCTGACCATTTTCTCCATTACTTCCGTGACCATCCACAGTTGTTGCTTTTTCTCTTCCTTGCCATCTTGTATAATGTACCAAGTTTTATCATACTTTGAGAGGACTGACATCTGGGAGTTACAGAAGGAACATCAACACGACACTGAGTCATGGAAGTTGGTGACAGCTCGATAAACCCATTTGTTCTGTGGTGCAGCCGATTCACAGAGGACCTCTGTGAGGGCCTTGTTGCCATCTAACCTTCCTCAGCCCTTTGTTTTTCCTTCCTTGTCACACAATTAACACCTCATCCTGAAGGGCCGCAGCCTCTGATTTCCTGGAATGCATCACTCAGCACTTACTTTAATAGGCTCTATCCTGGTATGCATGTAATCATTTCACCCACTAATAATTTCACAGTTTCATTTCTTGTCTCCTCAACTTTGAGGAGTTCTAAGATCACTCTGAACTCAATACTGGATGCAAATAATAAAATAAATTCTCATTGTTTTGTCTTTTTCTCTGGGCCAGAAGACCACTGAAAAAGATCATTTAATGAAGCTAAACTCCTTTTAGAGGCAAGATTTTCTAAATAGTATTAGCCTGTAGAGCCTACCAATTAAAAATGTGGTTCCTTATAAAAACAGATAACTTTGAGGGGATGAAGAAAATGCTAGTGTCACATAGAATTGTACACTTGATATCCAGTGCCCTGTGACCCAGGATCACCACTTTCCAGGCCCAAAGGCCCTCAGAGGGACTTTCTAAATGTAAGTCAATATGTCCATGTCACTCACATATATTACTTCATTCAGTTCTCAGATTCAGCTAAGTGCTGTAGTTTCCATTTTGTACCTATTTTATAGACAGGTGGACCATGGCTCATAGCAGTGACAGGTTCCATCCAACAAAAGGCAAGTGATGGAGTGATATAGCTGAGATAAGTTCCTGAGTTTCCCAGACTCCTAAGCCTTTGCTTTTAATAAAAGCAATATCCATATGAAACAACCTCATCCTGAGATAGATGAACCTCTGATAGATGGATTGATTAACACCATACTATTGGAAAGACAATAGTCCAAAGGTGGACATGGAACTGTGACTTTAAGATCAAGGACAGAATAAAAATTGATGGGATGTATTCTGAAGATCACGAGATGGGACACACAGTAGCCTTCCTTGGGGACTACGCCATAGTTAGAGAAGAGTTTAGGTTCAAATCTCCAGGATCACACTTAGCTGGTGTATGTCTATCTGGAAATAGGTTGAAATTCTCATCGCACTCACTCCCCTCATCTGTGAAATGAAAATAACCTGTAAGAAAGTTGTGAGGATGGAACATGACTATGAGTACAGTGCCTACCACACAGTAAGCGTAGCTCAGGAAGGGTAGACTCTCGTCAGTGCTTCACTGATTTGCCATTATAAAAGCTGCTTCCAGGGACATTTTATTCATCCTAGACTGACAGAAGCCACAGCTAGGACGAGGGGAAGGTGGGCACATTGGAGCCATCCCTCCTCCTCCCCTGGGCATATCTCCCTAAGTGGGAGGAGAGTCGGTGCCAACTCTCAGGAAGCCATCTATGCTCAGGCTGTGAGCTCCTTGGGCCGCTGTGAATGTTTGTTCCCTGATGACAAGCTGGTGGTCACTTCTTTATAAAGCAGCCAACTGGAGACGTGGCCCCAACAGAGAGGAAGAAAGAGTTTAAGCCACCCTCAGCCCAAGAGAGATCCCAAAGATCCTCAGTGTCCTTGCCATGTGATTCCATAATACCCTGTGGAGGGCGAAAGCCCCCATGGAACTCCATGGAAATGCACTGGAAACTCCCTGCCCACTCTGGGCTTGGGGCCTACTGTCCAATTTTCCTCCTCATTCTCAGTTTCCTGGGCCTCTTTCTGACATAGTTCCACAGAATCCCTGACACCGTAAGGCCTAGCTGCCAGCACCCAGCTCCTAACGATCCTTTCTCCAGTTTCTATCCCTCACCCTCTGGAGCCTGACAGCTCGACCCAAGGCCTCTACCACACAAGCTTCCCTTTCCTGGCACTAGACAGGCCTTCCAGGGGGTCCCTGAGTGTGAGCTGAGGCCAGACTGGAGGAAAAAGCAGGCCCCAGTGAGTTATGACGCTATAATTCCATCAAGGGCTTCTGGAGAGATCGTAAACTCACGTCCCAAGTCTCCCCATTCCCCTGGCCCCTTCTCTCCTCAGAGTGATTTACAAGCCTATAATTCTGAGGCAGGACTGCTTCTTATTTCACATAATCCAAATATTTTCATAAAGCAACATCGCTCTTTCTCTTGGCTTCCAATTTCTTTCCTCAGAGCTAAAGAGCAACCACAGCGTCGTCTAGTGGTTGACGCCCAGGCGGGTCCCAGGGGTGTTATTACCAGCCAAATCCATACTGCTTTGAGCAAAGTGGGTGACATCTCTCCTGAGATGCTGTCTGAGAAACCTGAGTCATGGCTGACATGGAGTGGCTATGAAGGCCTCTAGAGGTTCAGGGACATGAATTTGTGGGCTGAGAGGGAGTGACAAAATTTCATCTCTGAGACTCCATGCCATTCAGTTGTCAGGTCACCGTTGGCCCACATACTTGCGTGGTTTTTTAGGGACTATCATATCACCTATCTCAATGTCTTTTCTCTGGCCATGTTTATGCCATGGCATCTCTTCAAGCCTTAGAGTTTGTCTGTGAACAGTTTTACCCTTGCCAGATCCCTACTTAGTCAAGTGTCAATGGAACAAATATGATATCCCCTTACACTTTAGAAGTGCTTATACTTTTATAGTCTCTCGCCCACTAGAATGTAAGCTCTGTGAAGGCAGGGACTTGGCCTGCTTGGGCTTTGTTGTGTTACCTGGCCCAAACCAGAAATGCTTGTTAAATGAAGTATGAAGCAAGGAAAGAATGAATGAATGACCACACAAGACACCTGGAGGGGCCACAGTATCAATTCCAGTAGATGACTGAAACAGAGGTTTTCCCTCAGGAAATTCCTAGTCCCAAGTTGGAGCATGGTGGGTGGTGAGGTTGGTACAGAGACCATCTTGCCATCTTTCCCTACTGCCAACTTTGCTTTAGATGCAGGCCATGATATATAGAGTAAATGGATGGAAGAAAGAGAGTGAAATTCTTAAAGACAGTCCTGGGGAAGGGCCATAGAGGGACCTCACAAATGGAACTCCATCCTGCCAACTGTGCTAGCAGCCCTTTTGTCATCCTGCTTCCATGCCCTCCATGGAAAGCTGCCATAGCGATGTGTCACCATCGCCTCTATAGTGATATGCCAAAAACAAAAACTAATGACCCCAGCTAAGTGGGCCAGTGGCCACCTTGTTGGCCTAGACCCCACCTGGTGGCTCAGCAACCTCCTTTTCTCCTTCTCCACTCTCCTGACTTTGCCTGTGCTTGGCTTTTCCCTTTAAGATCTGCTCATGTTCTCGTCAGTGGTGGCTGGTAACTATGGAAACTACAATTAGGCTGTTTTGCTCAATGTCTCTAAAAATTGCCAAGTGCAGGCAGCAGCAGTCTCTGACTTAACAAAGACCCAGCCCAGGCTCGTCCATATGTTCTTCTGAGACACACCCTTTGCAGGGCCTGAACTGATGCTCCTGAAGACAGCAGAGAAGAACCAGTTCCTCTCTTTGTAACATACAAGGAAAACAAATTAGGAATGAAATATGTTATGTGCAACATATAAGTGCCAATTTTTACACAGTAAATTCAGTAAACATAATCAGATTACTCCTTCACTGTCTATGAGAATTTTCCAAATGCTTTCTGTTCTGTGTCATCATAGGCCAGCACCAGATTTTAGACAGGTTAAGCTTGTGGACCACTCTGAATAGCTCTGGCCTAGAGCCTCAGGAAGATGACCTAGAACACTATCAGTTCTCTACCTCAACATAACCCTGGTCTATCCTGCTACCTTTGCTGTACGAGCCTTGGGCCTGTCCCCAAACCTGCTCACGGTGAAGGATGGGCACTTTCTGGAGGCCTCTGGCAACACAAGGAAAGGGCCACTTTGACATTGTCTTAGGTAGGGTCCCTACTGTGCCTGCAAGTGCTCCCCAGAGCCAGAAATCTGCACAAGATCTGATGGCATAGGCTACAGGTCAGTCTGTATATATTTCATCCAGTTTTCACTCTCTTCCAGTTTGCCAAATAATCCTACCCCTTTCTCCCTACCTTCTACAAGAACAAAAATGACTGTGTGTATAACCCAGTGGTCATTCATGTTTTACTTCCTGCCTGATCTCTGAGTCCCTTCCTATATTATGAAATCAAGGCATACTTTTTGTACACTAAGATGCATAAATATTAAGAAACAGCTCTAAGAAATTTAACCTCTGCATGCCACTCAGATTGAGTGGAATACATCCATCAACTCATCCATTATCCTTTCTGGTAATACAGTCACCTACAGTATAGCTAAGAATTCTTCATCTGCAGATTCAACCGATTGTGGATCAAAAATATTTGCAAAAAATTCAAAAAAAAAGTGTAGTGACTTTCTACTTGTCCTTATACTCTATAACAACCACTTACACAGCATTTATATTGTGTTTGGTATTATAAAAACCAATAGACATCACTTAAATTACATTAGGTATTATAAGTAATCAAGGGCTGGGATGTAGTTTGACAGCACAGCACCTGCCTGGCAAGTATGAGGTTCTGAGTTAGATCCCCAGTACCACACACCAAAAAAAGTAAACCAGAGATGATACAAAGTATACAGAAGGATGTGTACTAGTTACATGCAAATACTATACCATTTTACTGAAGGAATTTGAGAACTTGAACAGCCACAGACTTTGGTGTCTGAAGGGATTCCTATAACCAAGCATGCTGGGATATTAAGGGGTAATTGTAGAGCTCTAGGTTTTACACTTATACACATGTATGTATGTAAACATACAGAATGTACCCAATACCCTAAAATGTTCCACATACTGCTTTCTAGTAAGTCCTAACTTTCTCCTATTCCTACCTTCCAAGCCAACTACTATTCTGATTCCTATTACAATAACTTAGTTTTACATGTATCATCTAAATGGGGCTGTTGTGTATCCTAGTTTGTTATTTCTTTCACCCTGTGCAACCTCTGCAATTTCTCCAGTTGTGTCCTAGTGTCTTTGGATTCTTTCTTACTCCTGTGTTGTGCTCTGTTTCTGCTGTGAGCATTCGTGTCCATCCTTCATTTCCTTTGGGTAAACATCTGATAAAGGAATTGTTTGATCATACAGTTGGCATCTGCTTAGTTTTCCAAGCAGATGTTGACAGTTTTCCAAAATGACTGAACAAATTTCTACTACCATCATCAACGTATGTGAGTTCAGGTTGTTCCCATCTTTGTAACACTTGGTTTCACCCATCTTTTCCTGTTCGCCATTCTTGCGGATGAATAATGGTATTGCATTTTGGTTTTTATTTACATTACTGGTTGAAGAATGATGTTTAGAGCCTGTTCCCATGATATCCTCCATCTGGATACCCTTTTTCAAAACAAAGTACCTTGTTTACCTTTCATTCTTAAAGAAATGGATTCCTCATCAGACGTATCATTAATGTCTTCTAGTCCGTGGCTTGATTGTTTACTTTCCAAACAATATTTTTAATGGTAAAAGCCCTTTTTTAATGCAGTCCAACATAGCACCCTGTCCTTTCATGGCTAGTATTTTTGTGTACTACTTAGGAAATGTTTGCACACCTTCCAGATCATGAAGATACACTGTTTTCTTCTAGAATCACTGCTGTTTTTATCTTTCACACATAACTCTAGTCCTCCTGAAATCATTTTTTTATGTGTTGTGAGAGATAGGATAAAGCTCCTTTTTCTCCCATTTGGATAGTGCTATGACTTGGGTCTTGATATCCCCTAAAGCCTTATGCAGTCATAGGGGGAGCTTTTTCTGGAATTGATTGATTGTGCAGTGCTAGCTCAAGAGCACTAGGATTGAGGAGTAGATGCTCCCTTCCCTAAGTAATCTGCTTAATCTACTAGTAATCCCTAAGTAATCTTCCGTGGTAGGGGCAGAAAGAGATTATTGAGGGCCCCTCCCCCTTCCTTTGTCTCTGTCTCCTGCCACTCAGAACCATTGCCCCTCTGCCACCCTGCCTTGGAGCCAGCTGATTAGGATCTGAAACCTCTATGAACTGTAATCCAAATAAACCTTTCCCCCTTTAATTTAGTTATCAGGTATTTTGTCTCAGCAAGAGAGAAAAGTAAGACAGATACCAATTGCTCTAGTATATATATTGAAGAGACCATCGTTACCGAATGGCAGTACAGTCTTTATTCTAAATCTGGTGACATCCAAGGGTAGATCTGTTTCTGAGTTTCCTCTCCAGTTTCGTTGACTGGCTTACCTGTCACTCCTTGCACTAGCACCACACTATCTTCATTACCCAATCCTAGGGTGAGGCTCACAAATCTTTTATCAATATTTATCTTTGGTTTTCAGTGAGGAAGTCTTGTTTATTTATTTATTAGATTTATTTCTAGCTACTTGATATTTCTGATGCTGCTGTAAGTAGAATTTTTTTCTTATAAGAAATAAAATTTAACATCTTAGATATTTTGAATATATAATATAATAGTATTTTTATATATGCATATTTTAATGTACTGGATCATCTGTAAAAATTTTCATCTTGCAAAACTAAAACTCTATAACCATTGAACAATAACTCCCCAATCCTGGCTTCCCGTATGACTGGCAATTACTTTCTATTTTCTGGCTCTTTGGAATTGACTACTTTACATATATACATGCCAATTCATGGAGTATCTTTAGAGTGTGTGTGTGTGTGTGTGTGTGTGTGTGTGTGTGTGTGTGTGACTAGATCACTTCATTTAGCATAATCTTTTAGGTTCATGCACACTGCAGTGAATAACAGGATTTCATTCTTTTTGAAGATTAAATAATGTTTCATTGTACTGTGTAACTGCATTTTCATTATTCATTTACAAGTGCATCTTTAGTTTGCTTTCACCTTCAGTCTGTTGTGAATAATACTACAATGAGAATTAGTGGGTAGATATTTCTTTGAGAGCCTATTTTGAATTCTTATGAATACCTAGAAGTAGAATATTGAAGCATGCAATCATTATAGTTTTAATTTTTTGAGGAATCTCCATACTATTTTCCATAATAGCAACACTATTTACATACCCTGTAAACAGTATTTTAAAAATCTCATTGTCTAATTATGGTTTTTGTGTATAAAAGCAATTGATATCTTATACATCAAGCTAGTCTATTTGATACTTGTCAAATAGAGTTATTCATTTTAATAGTTTATAGTTTCTTTTGGACTGTCTGCCTACAATCATGATATTTATGAATGAAGATGTTTTCATTTGTTCCTCTCTGAGGCTTACATCATTTACTTCTCTTTCTTGCCTTGTTGAAGTAGTGAGGACTTCCAGTGCAGCACTGAATGGGAGTAGAAGTAGAAAGCTACATCTTGTCCTCTTCAGCTTTTAAGAACTCTCCCACCCTATGGGCCATCCTAGGCAGCAGAATCTGCCTCCTCACCCTAGAGGCTGGAATGTCTGGTACTCACTTTTCCAGATTCCTTTGTAGTTGGGGTACTGACTTAGTCAGAATCCCCAAGGAAAACAGAAGGCTCATCCAGATGGGGTTTGAAGAGAATGACAGTAAAGAGACAGACTATCTATAGAGATATGGGCAGGGTTACAAGAATCCATAAAACATGCTGAAGAAGTCAGAGAATAACAATAGCAGGAAGCTATTTCCACACTCAGACCTGGAGGGAGCAGGTGAGAAAGGTGTGGTGAGTTTGGATCCCTGGAAGAGGGCCATCCTTGGGGAGCTGAAGTCTTATGAGGATGCACCTATTACCAGACCCGTGATACTAAAGTGTGGAGAGAGTAAACAGAAACACAAACACTCTGACATCTTTCTCCTCTCACCTTCTGGCCTCCTATTGGTATCTCCAACTTTTCTAACCAGGAAGCCAAGGGTAAGGGAGGCTGGGTAGTCCCAGAGGATCAACCCTGGGCCATGAGAAGTTAGGCAAAGTACAGCAATGAATGGATCAGGAAGAATAATGAACGTGACTGGCATAATCAGGAACATGGGGTCAGACAGTTACATCTTTCCTGGTTTTGCATCAGACCAGATGGTGCAAAGTAGCAGGGATGGGAAAACTTTGGGTTGTAGCATTAGGGACAAAGGGCAGGGCTGGGGCCAGCAGTGTCACTACGGCAAGTGAGTTATATGTCATAGCAATTTGATGAGTTATCCAATATCCATTCAATAATTTTCTACTCTTTTTAAAACAGCCAGAATTACATCACCTTAGTCATAGCTAGAAAATTCATTGAAACATCCCACTTGTGGTAACTGTTACTATTTGCACATAAAATGACCTCTAAAGGCTCCTGAGTTTGGAATTGGGTTGGGCTGTGGCACATTCTAGTTGGCTTGCTTTTAGGAGGCAGGTTCTAGCTAGGAGAGTCGGTCACAAGGGGTAGGAACTAGAAGGGTCTCTCTCCCTCCCTGGCTCCTCCCTCTGTGCTCTGCTTTCTGGAACCAGCAGACTATGAATGGAATGAAAGCTCTAAAATGTGAGCCAGACTAATCCTCTCCTTTAAGTCGGGTGTTGGGTATTTTGTCTAAGTAATGAGGAAAGTAAGATGCAAACTTATTTCCATGCTGAAAATATGTTTTAAAGCATCACACTCTACAACCTGATTAAGTCTACAAACATTTACTGATTATCCCACAGGATCTCAATCTAGGCCAAATTACACTAAGACATTTCCATTCTTCCTAACAATATACCCACAGGAGGCTCAGAAAGCTGTTTTTTTAGGGATAGTTAGGACCTTAGGATAATTAGGGATTATCTGTTTTAGGCATAAATTTTATTTTAAAATATCTGAGGAAAATTAAGTAATTTTACTAACATACAAATTATTTTTTTTGAGACAGGGTCTCACTATGCAATTCAGGCTGATCTTGACTCCCTACGTAGCCCAGGCTGGCCCCAGAGTCATGTCGATCCTCCTGCCTCAGCCTCACAAGTGCTGGGATTACAGGCATGCACCACCATTCCCGGCACAAATTATTTCTAATATTGAAATAATCGTATGTATTATGGAGTTCATCACAAAATGTACTAGATTCTCAAAGTGAAATGTAATCCTCGGAAGAAATTCCAGGCTTAGGGTTGTCCATCAGCTTATACCAAATTTAAAGAGGTACACCAGTCTCTCAGTTCTATACCTGTGTTGAGAAGGTCTATCCAGAACATTAAATTGCACTGGGGGCCTGGGGTCCCCTTCAAAGTGCAGAAAGAATCTTGAGTGCAACTAGTTCAGGCTGCCTTTCATGTGCCTGCCACCATCCTTGGAGCAGTGCCCTTGCTGCCCTGCCACCATCAGGCCAAAGCTTCCCCAAGGGCTATTGGTAAGGCTCGCCTCAGCCTCAGCACCAAGCTGCAGCCTTGGGTGATGGGCCCACTCCAGTGTGTCCACAATCTTCCTGGTTTTAGCACCGAAAGCTCCATACCCTGGTAATCCAAGGCAAGCCAGGATGTTTGGCCTCCCATCACAGCTGCCAACCTTCATAAACCTCTAGGCAAAAAGTCTATCTTTCTTCCACTCTTGGATCTAGGGAAAGACTGATATTAAATTGTGCTTTTCCTTTACACTGGTTTAGGCAGTGTTACGTCTAATATCTACCAGCCGGAGGAAAAGGAACATGCTCTGAGTTCCACTTTTGGTCTTAGAAATTAATTCTTAAACAAGCACATTCAGTGAGACAGTGTTATACTCCAGCCTTGTGCCTGTTTTTCTCAAGGACAAAACTCGTGCAAGATCTGCTTGGTGTACAGGTGGTAATGGACACTGTTCCCAGGATCCCCCAGAGAGCTGGCGATTCTTGAGATCCTTTCAGTGTTTTTCAAAAATGCTCTTGCACTGGCATCTGCTTGATGAGTTCCTTCCAACCCAACACAGCTCCAAACAGAGTTTAGTTCTGATATCCTCATCAAAGAGCCTTTATCCTGTGCCAAGGGAGCCTCAGAACAACACAGTGCTCATCAGAGAAGATTTGGTTCCTGGCCTTCCTGGGAGCCCCCTGCCAACCCCCCAAGACAACAGTACCAGGAGAAACATGCTGGGTGGGGACCTGAGCAAAGAGAAGAGTTTGTGAGAGGCAGAGGAAATGATAAGGCATTTCCCCTCATAGGTCCTTCTCAGATCATTTGGGCTGTTAGATTACTGCTGCTGGTTTTCATACTTTCAACAAGTGAGGTATAAGCGGCTTGTGTTCAGAAGATCCCGGTAAAGGGCACTCTCATATGCACAGATAAAAGCCTCTGAACACAAATTATGGCACAAACGAGCTTGCTGTGTAGACGTCTGGTGATCCACTGGGATGGACTTGACTTCCTAATGATAGCTGGTGGATAATGAAAAAGAGACCCTCAACACATGTCCAGCCTTCCTACTGGCCTTAACCTGCATCACACTTTGGGAGTGATGTAATTGATACTTAATTGTTAACAGGCAACACACATACATGGTTGCCAATTCAGGAGGCACAGAAAGGCTCTGTTCTACCCACATCCCACCCCTCCAGACATCAGTTTGCTTCCCAGAGGCAGCCACTGCCATTGTCTTTCCAAACATAGTCATGAGAATTCTGTGGTGCAATTGCCTGGCTTGATGTCTGCAGGAGACACAGGCCGGAGCACAGCAAATGGAAGCTTGAGGATCCAAAGCCTCTGTTCCTTTGTTTGGGGTGGAATGAAAAAATATAAGTGCATTTTCTTAAAGGAAGAAATGGTACTTTTGTAGAGAAAAAGAGAGGGAGAGAGAAGACAAGAGAAAAGATAAGAGAATTGGAAGAAGAGGAGGAAACAGTGTTCTATATTAAAGCCATTTTATCTCCAGCTCTTTCCCAAGGCTGGGTTACAGATTTTGGACACTGCTGGCTCTCACAGACCAAACTGGACTTGGTTAGTGGCTTCTGGAAGCCATCCTTCTGTGGATTCAGGCCTGAGTCTCCTCTTCTCCTCTGGGCTTTCTGTGCCAGGGACCTTGCTCATTCACACCATGCTCCAAGAAGACATGGAGAGAAAGAAGACATACCCATTTCTCCTATTCTTTAAAGCATAATTGTTGTATTAGCAGGAACAGAATTTCTCACTGAATGAGAAGCTCATTCAGTCTTTTGAAACCAAGGTTCCAGCCCACACAGAGAGGGCAGAAGTAGAAGGAGCTACAAAGTAAGATCAACTTTCTGATATGGATGGGCAAAAGTCAAGGCCTTTAGAAGTAAAGCCTATGGGAGAATACCTGCCTGGTCCTTGACCTTGGCATTCAAAGGGCACAGGACAAGAAAGGTGTACACCACAGTGCATTCAGGTCAGTTCTGGCCTCCCTAAGAGCCTCCTTCAGCAGAGCTTATGACCTTAGAGACGGCCACAAAAGCCCATCTTGTCCTGTAAGTCTACTTCTGGTCAATTCAATGAGACTCATGCTTCCCTGAACCCCATCTCCCATTCACAGAAGGATTTTCTGAGGAGACTCGAAACCAAGCAGAGCCTAAATATGAGGTTGTCACTATTCTGGGCAGAGAAAGAAATGGTGAACTGCAGACCTGGGCTCTACCTTTGAGATTATAGTATAACAGACTACAACACACACAAAGCAAAAGTTAAACAGATGACTTAAGCACTCTGTGATGGTGGTAGAAAGAAAAATTAGAAGAGAGTTACTAAATGAGCAAGAAAGGGGTCGTTGCTGTAGGAGCTCTGTGGATGGAGAAGAGTAGACAACAAAGACTTTTCAGAGGAGGTGTGCCTTGGATTAAATTGTAAATAGAAGACAGAAGGGAATGAGCCACATCAGACACAGCAGTCCCTGGAAGCTCAGGGCTCATGCCCCTGCAGCCCCTGTCTTCAGGCCCTGACATCCACAAGAATCTCTGCATTGTCCTTAGTCAACAGTCAAGGCAGCTGGTATAAGTACTCTGTTGCCCGTAGTGGCCCAGTTATACCTCTGAAATCTTTTCCTTCCTCTCCCATTTGTCCCCGCTTATTGTGTCACCTGTCGTTTTCAGGAGCCCATAGTGGCCACAGCATGAAGCAGAATCTCAGCAAAGCCCCAAAGAAAGTCCTCAAGCTCCTCCCCTGATTTCTTGTCTCTCTGTGAAAAGCCTCAGCCTCCCTTCTTTTCGCTTGGCCTCAGCTAAGTGGCATAAACTGTCTTTGCTGCTCTTTTTGCTTTTCTTGCCCCATCACTTCCAGGAAAAGAAAAGAAAAAAAAAAGAGAAAGATACACAAGAAAATTGCTGCTAATGTTCCCTCCCTTCTCTCCATTAGAGCTGTCACTTATAAATATTGAAGAGCCAAGTGCCGCCGAGCTCTCACGTCTCATTGTCTGGTATCTGCATCCTCCTTGTCTCCCAGGGCAACCCCTCCTGGGGTATAAGGAAAGAACCCTGCTCCAGAGCCAGCGAGGCAATCAGGCAGGGCTGCCCAGCCAGATACTCACAGCTGGGGCAGAGGATCTCCCTCCTTAGGATAGCTGAGCCGAGGAAGCACCAACAGGAGGAGTCCAGGCCTCGGGGCAGCGAAAGCTAGACACAGACAGGAAAAATTCTCTGGAGGACATTTAGGAAACAAGTTACTAAAATCAAAGGTCATCTGTAAAGGAAACTTGCTCACACGCACCCCTCACTGCTTCATGGGAGATCCCAGGGCTCAGGATGTTCTTGTGCTATTCTAGAGTGCTAAGAAACCACTCTCCTTGGGGACAAGACATGTCCAGCTATTGTAACCAGCCTTCTCTGACTGACAGACCCAAGCAGAAGAGGGCCTGTGAGTAGCCACGCCTCCATGTTAGAGACTGGACTTCGATGGGTGGGCTCCTTTCAACCAGACCACGTCAGCCTCCCATGGGTTTCCCTATCTTGACATCATTTCCTAGTCCTTCTGATCTGGGGATCAAGATTTCCTGCCTCTTGAAATCAGCACCATCCCCAGTGGTATTCCCAAGGCTGGTGTTGGAGCCCTACTCTGGCCTGTAGAAGGTCCCTTTGAGAGAAGGAATGGCATTCTCAGTTGTTGTACACCAACAGCTCAGTGGTCTCACTGCAGGCTCATGTCCATGTTAACTTGACATGGGTTTCCATGTATTACTGCCATATTTTTTTCTGCCATTACCAGATTTTTTTTTTTTTTTTTTTTTTTTTTTTTTGCCATGCTCAGCTTCCCTTTCCTAATTCCTGTTCTGTTCCATTTCCCAGCCCAAGGGAACCTCAAAACTCTTCTATTTCCTAAAGAAGAGAAGACTTTTCTCTCTGGACTCCAGATTTGCTGTACCCAGCCACCATGTTTTTTCTCATGCATCTGATATAGAATCAGACCAGCCACCTCTCTGCTTTGTGCCTTATGACTTCTCTGTATTCTCTTGTCTTTGTCAGCATTTTTGAATTTCACACAGTGGCTCCCTTCATGACACATGAATGCAGTTTCCTTAATTCCTGTGCTCTTTCTGGGTCTTGGTCTTCTACCTGTTTTTCTCATCTCACCTTGGATGGTCTGCTGTGTGTAAACTGTAGTATAGGTGAACACACAGAGAACCCAGTTGCAGTCTGGGTGCTCACTATAAACTTGGCCACTTGCTGAAGGAATGATCAGTGGACAGAAGTTTTGCCTTCCCCGTTACCTTCTCTACCTGGCTGCAAAGCTAATCTGGTGCAGCAAGGAGCAGCCAACCATTTCTGCTGGGAGAAGGACAATGAGCATGAACTGCAAATGAGTGATGGGGCTGCATGAGGAAGATCAGAGCACAGTGTAATGGACCCAGAGCTGCAGTGACTCCCACGCAACTCCTCATCTTGCCCAGGCCACCAGGGCTTTCATCTGTAAACCAGAAGAGTGGAAACTGGCTCTGAGGTCAAGCCCCTCTGTTTGACTCATAAAACCTGGTAGGGGCTCCTTTCCCATTGTTTACCACCTGCCTCTTGGCTGCTCCATCAGCCCCAAGCTGCTGAACATTGAGTTTGGGAGTAAGGGTCCACAGAGGGAATTTCAACCCTGATCAAAAGACTGCAGGGCTCTCAACTTAGTGGCTTTTTATCTTGCCCTCCATTTGACAGCCAAATCAATTCCTCATTCTTTGCAACAACTTCTGCTCTTTCTCTGATCAGCTCACAGCTGGTAGAGAGAGATACTTTTCCCTTAAGGCCTCCTCTGTGCACTTGATTAGGTTTCTAAGAAAAGGAGTCAAGGCCCTAACTGCTGGTGGCCATTTTAACTCAGGAGTTACAAAGGTGTGGTCTCAGGGATATCACCAAACGTAAAATTCTTTAGAAACCTAACAGTTAATATACTGTAGGAGAAAGAATCACCTTAAAAGAAGCAGAGGAAAAAAACATGAATTGAATATTTTTCACATGCCAAATGTTGAAAAATATAACTTCCACATACAGTAGGGATAAAATTTATTAACCTATCAGTTTTCTATCTCTCTTCCTTCTCAGTCATCTAGTCATACAGACTTCAGACATTTTTATTTACCTCCTTTACCTTCTTCTAAATCCCTTCTTCCTTCCTACACAAACACACACACACACACACACAGGGAGAGAGAGAGAGATTTTCCCAACCAAATCAAATCCTTTTTGATTGATGAAGTAAGCAGAATAAATGGGCATAATCTTAGAGGCAGGCACAGAGTAGGCAGATTTAGTCAGAAAGACTAGTATCCTACACATGATAATAACAACTAGAAAAGAGGGAGAAAGCCAGAGAGAGAGAGAGAGAAGCTAAAAGCAGAATAGGGTCAGTGGTTGTGTGCAAACAGTGCAGGACTACAGGACAGAAAAAACCTGGAGGGTCAGGGGGCTGGGGATTTAGCTCAGTGGTTCTGGCGCCTGTCTTGCAAACAAGCACAAGGACCCAGGTTCGATCCCCAGTTAACCACATACAATACTGGGTATGGAGACTCACCCCAGCAGCAACCAGTATCACATACCACAGTGCCGGGCGTGGTGGCTCATGCCTGTAATTCCAGCACTCAGGAAGCAGAGGCATGAGGATTACTGTGATATGCGTTTGAGGTTGAGCTCAGGGTCAGCCTGAACTACAAAGCAAAACCCTGTCTCAAAACACCTAAAAAAAAAATTAAAAAAAAAAAAAAAAAACCTGGAGGGTCAGGATGAACTCTATCTAGTTGTAGTGGGTTTGAGATTGTATGCTCTTCAATATTATTAAAAAGATTTGAGGAAAATTTGGAATTCTTTTTATATTACCATTTGGTTAATGTCTACTTGCGTATCTCTTTAAATCCAATTCTATGCCAAACTAGAGCTATAAAGATCCACAATATTGAACTAGTATGAGTCATTTGGGGTCTAAGGTACAAATTGCATGTGAAATTTTAAGCTTTTTCCTAGACTTGGACAAGAAGAAAGAACACAGCTTCACGCTCACTGTGCTCCTACAAGAGTTCATCAGTAAAGGGGCAGAGGTAGGCCAGGTGCTCGCCAGCAAGGCAGAGCAATTCCTTTGAACGCATTTGAACTGACCAGGCATTGACATTTTCTCACTGTCTAGGAAGGATTACAGTTTCTCAGGAAAGTCAATTTTATTGAGGTGAGGATGAAAATGAATTTCTCAGCTCCACAAGGGATTTTTTTCAAGTATCTTGATTCAGTGATCTCTTATAATGCCACCTGGAACATCCTGTTCCAAGCCTGGCCTTCCCCTGCAAATTGTGATGCTGGCTTTACAGCATCTCCTTGATTTCTCCCGCTTTGAGGTTGTGCTGAATGAGCCATATGGGGCCTTGGGATTATTTTGGTTACAGATACATTTATCCTGTAATGAGATGAAGAAGTGGTTTTGTCTTCAGAGCCTGTTGTTGTACTCTATGCTTTAGAACAAAATTGTGGCATCTGACCTTTTTTAATCCAGTGAAGCTGAAAGTAGTTATAAATTTTTAAGTTTAAAAACACAGAAAAAAAACTTTAAAAGAAACCCCTCTCTTACCTCAAATTGCCTCATCCTATTTTGTCCTAATGTTTTATTATTTTAAAAGCCACATATTTTAAAAAGTAGATTAATTCCCTAATACACATTTACCTACCAACTAAATTCTCCCATTAATATTTTCTATTAATTGTCTTGCTATCCTTCTGCCCTTCTAATCATTTACCAACTCATCCTACCTTGGATACAATAAGTAAATTTCAGATATTAATCTATTTCTCCCTAAATACTGTAGCACAGGCATCATTCACTCTTTCAAGACTGTTACAGCTTTCCTTTATGTTGAGGTAAACTTTTGTTTGTTTGTTTCTTTGAGACAGGATCTCATTTTTGTAGTTCAGGCTGGCCCTGAACTCAGCTTTGATCTCACAGTAATCCTTCTGCCTCTGCCTCTGCCTCCCAAGCGCTGGGAATACAGGCATGAGCTACTACACCTGGCCCTGCAAAATGTGGTTCTGATTGCTGGTGGGCATGAGTTTCCATGCCTGGTATTATTGTATATAGTTACTGGGGATCAAACCTCGGCCCCTGCACTTGCCAGAACCACTAAGCTAAATCCCCAGCCCAAGGTAAAGTTTTAATACACTAAAATCCATATATCTTAAGTGTATGTTTGCTAATGTCAGCAAATGCATGTAACTGTTCCAACAAATATTCATATCAAGATAAAGAACTTCCTCTTCCACTATCCAAGAAAAATTTCTAACACCACTCCCCATCAATTCCCTTGCTCCATCTCAAAGTAACCACTTCCTGACTTTTTTTGTTGTTGTTGTTGTTAATATATGATGTTGGTCTGTTCTAGAACCTTCCATAAGTGGAACTGTCCCCTTTAGGCTAGTCTTTTATATTCTAAATGCTGGGTAGGAACCCAGTGCTTTGCCCATTGCAGACAATCTATTGTATCTTATTTAGAAAATAAACTAACCTCCAGCTCCTTCAGTGTGGAAAATAGTTAGACATTTTCCTTTGCAGGGATCTAAAATATGAGGCTTCCTCTCTCCCCATAAAGACCAGGATTCTTGAGTCCTCAGCTCTTTCTAGGTGAATGCTTCCTATAGGATGAAAAGGTTTAACGAAATTGTCCAGTAAAGGATAAACCCCTAAAAACATTACAAAGGGGGGCACTGGGTGAGCCTTACGTGTGCTCCACAGTCCTTCCTTAACTTGCAGGCAAGGTCTCACAGGCCTTCATTAATATCTGCATCCTCCAGAGCTTCCAGCATATATTTAGGTGGAGGGTTGGAAAGTTCAAGGTTGGAAAGCAAAGTAACAGATGCATCATCAACCTGGCCTCATCTAGACTCAGCCTGGGTCCCCTTTTGTTTTACTGATTTGACACCAGACTGTAGATATCCTATCACAGCCAACCTGTGCAGAACTTGTGACTGGGGAGAAAGACCTTGTTTTCCTTGAGCACTCTACAGGAGGGATCAGCCAAAGGAAGGAGCTGTCTGTTTTGCCCATGCTGTGAGACCACCCGCCAGCATAAAATAGGAAGCACAGGAAAGTAAACAGGCCAGATTCTGAAATGCACTCATCAGCTCAATCTGTCCCCTGAACGTTTTTGCGGTTAGACAGCATCGGGATGCAACTGAGCAGAAGGAGCTAATCAGCTAGCCCCAGTGACAGCACTGAAAAGGGGAGAAGAGGCATCCAGATGGCAGCAGGCCCTCAGACATGGAAGAGCAGGATGCCCTGCCTCAAACACAGGGCTATCAGCTCAGACAGTCACACATGGTTCCCTGCACATGGATGTCTTCTACCAGTCATTACTACTGTGAATTCTGGACTGTGGAACTCTATGAGGATGACAACCTTGATGGTGGTGACAGTGATGACAGTGATGATGATGATAATTTGAGAAGTAAAAAGAACAGAATACATCAAGATGAGAACATTCTAAGCTTTACTAGTGCAGCCAATTATAGCTGTTCCTTGATTTATGATAGAAAAGCCTTTGTAAGCTGAAAATACCATGAGTCAAAAACTGCATTTAATACACCTAACTTTCCAAGCAACATAGCTTAGCAACACATCACACTGTAGTCAGTTACTTCCTCTCCTGATTTCATGGCTGCTTGGGAGCTGTGCCTGGCCAGCAGCGAAAGAGAAAATTGGACTGAATATCCTTAGCTCATGAGAAGATACAAACTTAAAATTTGACATATGATTATTACTGAATGTGTGTGACTTTCACACCACTGTCAAGTTGAAAGTGCATAAGTCAAACCATCATAAATTGGGCTCATCTATACTTGTTGAGTTCCTATTCTGTTGTAAATAGGGTCTGGTACTATGAAGTGCAACCTTAATCACTCTGGCAATAAAGCAAAGATTTTTAGAGACTCTATGCTTTATCCTATATAGGTAAGTGAGACTGGATATTCCCAGCAGAAGCTCACTTAGAAGTGACACCTAAAATTCCATATGGGCAAGAAAGAAGGGAAGAGGAGAAGCAGGAAGAGTAGCAGAGATATTTTTCCTCTGTCATTCTGATCATAATTTCCAGTTTTGATCCTTGGTTCATCCTGGATGCTTCTTCATTCAACAAATATACATGTGCCCCACCCCAGGAAATACCTTGTCATAATCTACTTCAAAGACAACAGTTTCTTTTCTACCTGCTTTATTTCCTCCTCCTTTGATACAAATACAGGAAAAAGCAGGGATCTGAATATTTGAAAACTAAGGCAAGAAGAGCACAATCAAGCGAGCATGGCCTGCCTCCTGCGATCCATGTGTGGTAAAGGCCCATGTGGCCACTATCCTTGGGGAACTCGCTGTCAAGGATCAGGCTAAGAAATGAGCGGGATGAATCAAGAGTATTTTCGATGGAGCTGAGTTTGGTGGCACATATCTATAATCCCAGCTATTTAGGAGGCTGAGGCAGGAGTTTGAAGCCACCCTGGGCAACTTAGCAAGACACTATCTCAAAATAAATAAGTAAAAAGCATAGGGATATAGCTCAGTGGTATAGCACACCTGGATTTGATCCCATATACTGTGTCAATAAATCAATGAGTGAATGAGGAAATGTTTTCAGATGAAGAATATGAGATAGAAAATAATTAGCTGCTAAGGGAAATTGTCAAAGCCAAGAACTGATCCCAGAATTCCATGGTTTAACTACGTTACTGCAAAGATAATGTACTGGAATCTTAATCTCTCACTGTGGTCATGTTGGGAGGTAAGGCCTAGTGGGAGGGGTTGGGTCATAGAAGCAGAACCCTCAGCAATGAATTAGTGCCTTTCAGAAGCAGTAGGTTGGCTATGCTGGAAATTCAGCCCCTTTTTCTCTCTCCCTCATGTGCCTGATTGTCCTTTTGCTTTGGACATGACTTGAAGCATTGTAGAGCCTTCTCCAGAATTTTAGAGTACCATGTTCTGGGGCTTCTCAGCCTTCAAAATTATGATCCAAAATAAAATAATTTTTCTAAAGTATACAGATTCAAGTTTTCTGTCATAGCAGCAGAAAATACGCTAAGTCATATGAAACACATCTAAATTAAAAATGCCCAAGAAAATTTTCTAAATCACCAACCCACTCTTA
Source organism: Petromus typicus (assembly GCA_004026965.1). Taxonomy (NCBI): domain Eukaryota; kingdom Metazoa; phylum Chordata; class Mammalia; order Rodentia; family Petromuridae; genus Petromus; species Petromus typicus. The sequence continues at coordinate 51,705 of PVIR01001357.1, read as the reverse complement.
CCCAAAATATTTCCACCTAAGCCCTAGTCTCATACCACATGTGCCACTGTCTATTGTCCACTGTCCCAGCCATGTCTCCAGCCATGTCCAGGCTTGACTTCCCCAGGGTCTCCTCCTTGCCAGAAGGAAAAGACTAGAGAGGTCCGTATTCTGTGCCTCTAGGTAGCTCTTGTCCTGTGGGATCCCTCTTGACTTCCCGCCATCTTGGCCCAGGAACTACTGCCCACTCCAGGGAGAGGCCCCAGTCATCATCCATGCTTAGGTTACTAGGTGACACTGCCACTTGCTGTAAGGGACAGGGCCATGGGGAGACAGCCTCAGTGGGGTGAGACACAACCGTGCCCACAAAGTCAACTGTGCTCAGCTATTCATGACCCACCCCCATGATGCAGCCTACACTGTCTTCCCTGCCTCATGGCCTGAATATGAGTGAACAGCGGTCAAGCGACATGACCTACTTGCTTGTCTCTTGCTATTTCATGCTCTGATCATTCAAGGAGGAGCCAGGGGTGACTCTGAACAGGACCCTGCACTCCCAGAAGCTGCAGTTCAAAGCACCTTGCCTTGCATGACAAGTTAAAGGGCAAGAATTGTCATATCAGTGCTCAGTGAAGCATTGTCAATTAACTCTCCAGAGACATGGCCTCTTTGGGGAGCCATTGGCTGAAGTGCTACATCTCCAGGGAAGGAAACAAAGGCCTCCACTGGGGGAAGCTGAGGGCTTAGCTGAAGAAAGGCTAATGCAGTCACTGATGTTAACTCATGTACCTTTCTGCAGATGCTGGGACTAATGTAGGAATTCATCTAGAAGACTTAACCCCACTAGCCACACCCATCTTGACCACACACACACACACACACACACACACACACACACACACACATCCCTCCACTGCACAAGCACATACCATTATTCCCAATCCCATTTCTCTACCTGAGACAAGTTCATAAGACCATTCCCCAATAAATACCTATAAAGCTACTTATTTGTAACTTCTCAGTGTGCAACCATGTCTGAGTCACTTTGCTCACCTGTGTCAGTGTAATTTGTTTCACCGAGGACACTCCTACAAGGCCATGACAATCTGTTGTCCTGGTAACTCAGTACTTGCTCAAGGGAACTTACACTTTTTCTGATGCAGGAAAGAAGGGATCCAAGAATGAAAGGAACACCCCTCAAACACTGTTAATTAGATCTGAAAGATGTGATGGGTTCTGGTGTTTGGGTGAGTGCTCTATCTAATACAAAAATAGTTTCAATGCTTTGGAACCTCGTGGTCTTGGGATGTAAATTAGAGGAGGCATTCCTGTGCACACTGTGCTAGAAAGAGGGAAAGAACCCAACAAGATGAGGCAGAGCCACGGGGAACTGTTTCTTAGCACCTCCAAGAGCTGATGGTGCTTGCTCCTCTCCTACAGAAGCCAGAGCAGGCTTTCTACTGAAAAAGGGGAGCCAGATTCAAGAGCAGGCCAGGAGGCTGAGCGCTTCCTCTGAATGTAGAGTCATGAGTTCATGGGGTCTGCAGAGCTTGGGGACCCAGAGGTCACCTCAGAATGGAAACTCTTCCAGCCACTCTGTGCACAAGTGGGAACAACCAACACAGAAAGAGAGACTGGGACTGGACAAAGCGTGCACAGTTGCAGATGCATGGGCTAGGGCTGGGCCTCAACTCTGGGTACTCTACTGAGCCCCTTTCTACACAATAATACTGTAAAAGAGAAAGTCAGGCTACCTGAAATTGGAAGTGTCTGTGCATTTGATCCATCATGTCCTTGACTGATAATCATAACTGTCAACTCAACTGCATTAAAACACACCTATATGAACAGTAAAGCATGATTCTGAGTGTTTCTGGGTGAGTCAAGGGGTGTGTTCTTGTAGACTATCTGCTTCCTAGGCCTTCCCTCTCTGGCACTTTTTCCAACATGCTGTGTTCCCAGCAGCCATCAACTAAGCAGCTTTGCTCTGCCAACCCCTTCCGCCATGATGTTTCTGGCTCAAAGTCTGCTGGCTGTGGACTGAAAACTCTGAAACTATGACCCAAATAGATCTCTTCTCCTTTAAGTTATAGATGTTGTGCATGTTGTGCAGCTGACTAATATATCATCCCATACACCACCATTCTCACTGAACAGCCCCTAGCAGCCTTTTCTCTTCAAGGACAGTTTCACATACAGTGACAATCCCAGGGCCCTCTTGCAGAGAATCCCACTGCATGTGCTGGACAGAGATTGAGTTATTTTGTATTAGAGTAGCTGGTCAAACACAGCTGGCTCAGAGGTAACCTGGGTGCATCCAAGACAACAGCAGCAGTCTCTGGGTGTGGAGAGCACACTTTGATGGCTCTAAAGAAGGAAAAACCAATTATAGAGCTGAATCAGTACAAGGGAATGGCTTTCTGTAAGGAACAATGCCAACTCATCAGAAGCAAAGCTTAAACAACCTTCAGAAATTGAAAGGATATACATTTGCCAATGTATACTAAAAGAAGCTTCCCCAGGCCACAGGCCACAGGGGCAAGAGCTGGGCAGGGACTTCATAGGACTGGGTTGATAGCTCTGTTTTTCTTAGATGCAGCTCTTGAGCTCCACTATGTTCATCCTGATTCCATCCAAGGTCACAAGGAACAGAGAAGCCCCACCTAGGGCCAACAGGTACACATCCTCCCACCTTCCCACAACTTCCCAGGTGAGAGGGAGATGCAACTCAAAAGTGACGGCTGGTAAAGCAGGTGGGCAGGCTCCTGCAGGCTGCCATCAGGATGCCTCTATCTGTGGTTGCACAGTCATGGTGACATGGTATGCCTGCTATCTTTGGATCCCTAATCCAACCTCCTCTTCCCTGCAGCAAAGTGCAATAGAGAGATCTGGGTTCCCATCCCAGTTCTAATGCTCACCAGCTGTTTGACCTTGACCAAGAGTCCTGATTTCTTTAAGCTTCATCTTTTCCATCTAGCAAGAAGATAATACCCTCTCTCTCAAATTCTGGGTGAGTATAAAAGGAAACACTAAAACGGATGTGACCTTGGCCTCTGAGATGCTGATTGAGCGGTGTCTTTCCTGTGTCTTCCTTTGATGGTTTCTGGAAGGCTTAAGTTTGTCCTTGACAGCCCAACCTATGACATGATGAGGAAAGATTGGAGGAGGCAGATAACATTTAACAAGTTTACAAAATAGACAGTATGTTGTAAGTTACAAGGATTTGCTATTGCTTGTTTGACATGTTTTGTGAACAGAATAGCTATGATTCTGCATTCAACTTTTAGTAAAGGGAGGAAGATGATCAAAGCAAGAAACAGTGTGGAAGCACTCAGACCTGCACCCAGACCGTATGTGTCTGAACAGAGAGTAGAGGGGGCTCAGGACACTCTGGTCACCTCCGTACCTTTGTGGTGGGACTGTGATTACCCATGTTTGATGACATATTTGTTATGAAAATTACCTAATGAGCTACAAGATCATAATCTAGCACCAAAACAGTATTATCATAAATATTACAAATTAAATTAGGTCACCTTTGGTAATTCAAACACATAATAAGAGTAATTGAAATGCTAATACATCAACGGATTCCAGCCCACTTGGTTGCTCAAGATGTTCTTTTTGATTACTGTGCTTGCTCCAGACTATGTGGGCTGAAGATGGGAAAACTCCCCTGTTCATCTGTCAATCTAACAACTTTAATGAAGTATCCCCAGGAGTGGACGGAATATACATGGCTAATATGGTGTTAAGTCGTGTGAATTAGAGAAGTTCTTCTATGGTTCACTGTTTCAAAGTGACGCCAGGGTTTGGTTCTCTTACAAAATTAAATAATTCTCTACTTTTAACTTGCAAACAGAAATAGATTTTTTACTTTTGACATTTTTATCTACAGTTTGGGTGAGAGTATTTTCTATGAAAACTGGCTCAAGTGGATAAGATGGTTTTCTTTATCATCATTAAAATGTTGAAGCCCTACTTCAAATAATCTATTATAGGAGAAACTGGTCTTCTCTCTTTCAATTACTGGGAGATCACCCTCTCTCTTTTTAGTCTTTCAATCTAGCCACTATTAAAAATAATCAATATTTTATTTTCAAACAAAAGCACTTAGACAATTTCATTTTCACCAGCACAGAATGGGATGGTGTTGAAAAAGTCATTTTGGAAACTGCAGACTGCTATTAGGCTGATGGGTGGAGACAATGGTCTGTGCTCTTTTCTCTGTGTCCTTTTTCAGCACACAGGAAAAGCCATCTCTCTCAGGATCCTTTGCAGTAAGGCTGGGGCAAAATGAACAAGTTCTACCAAAGGGATGTGAGTAGAGGTGACAGAAGCTATTTCCCAGCCCGATCCTCTACCCTTGCAATTTAAGGATACACGCTTCAGATGATGTAGAACAAGAGAAAGACCCAAGTACAAACCTTTGTTGAAACAAATAATAATTACACTGAACACAGTTTTGCAATTGTACTTCGGATTCAACCAACATCTATAGAGCTTCTCCTGTGATATATGGAACTGAGGTGTATACGCTCTGTATCTGCACACAGGGCCAAATCATCTGATCTGTTCAAGTCTGGTCAGTTTTTGGTCAAGAAAGCAGCTACCTCTTATTCAATTTTTTAAACCCTCATCAAGATCTTGGTCTTCGGCAGGTCACCTGACAATAACAAGCTAAAGCTTCTATTTCATATCAAGAGATAGTGATTATTGGTTTGCTGCATCCCTTGCTCTAATCTTCACAACAATCCAAAGGATTCAATATTATTCCCATTTTACAGATGAGGATATTGAGATTCAAAGAAGTTAAATAACTTGCTTGAGTGGCATAACTGTGTAAAATGACCTAAACATGGAAGTTTCTGATTTTAGGCTCTTTGTGTGTAAAATACTCTTACACTGTCTCTTGCCTATGATATTAAAATACAGTAGAGTTCACAGCACAACATAATGAAGCTCTCCTTTATATATCTCCATGCCAGGTGAGCCTCAGGCAAAAACAGAGAAATGAACAAGACATAATCTCTCCCTGAAAGAGCTCATATGGAAATGTTAGCTTTAAAAAAAAAAATACAAACATTGTATGTCAGAGTAGTTATAAGTTTACAGAAAAGCTTAGTGGAAAATGATAGAATTTCCACATAACCCATCCTGCCCGTTCTATTTTTAACATCTGTTAATATTATGCATTGTTATGGTGCATTTGTTATAATTGATAAGGCAATTTTTGCACATTTTTCCCTTTATATAAATTTATTTCTATACAATGATCTAAAAGTAACCCTTGGTCTATATATCATATTTTTCCCCATTTTCTTCATTTGAAAATTTCCTTATAATAATTAGTTTCTTGGCTTTTAAAATTTTTTCTCGGGCTGGGGATTTAGCTCAGTGGTTCCAGTACCTGTCTTGCAAGTGCAAGGACCCAGATTCGATCCCCGGAAACCACATACAATACTGGGTGTGGAGACTCACGCCCAGCAGCAACCAGTACCACATACCACAGTGCCAGGCGTGGTGGCTCACGCCTGTAATCCCAGCACTAGGGAGCAGAGGTAGGAGGATTGCTGTGATGTGAGTTTGAGGCTGAGCTCAGGGCCAGCCTGAACTACAAAGCAAGACCCTGTCTCAAAAAACAAAACAAAACAAAAAAAACCTCTCTTCTCAGAAACTGGTTATGCTTTTTTAAAAAGATAAAAAGAAATAAAAATACAATGACCAAAGGACAAGATGGAGATAAAAATGACAAAAAAATTAAAAATATCAAAGACAAAAATATCAAATATAAGCATTCTCAGAAATAATTCATGTATAAATGCAGAGATGGTTATAATAAAGATGACTGAGGTGAGTGGGGATACACAGACACACATGCACACACATGTACCCACATGTACACACATATACACCCACACCTTTAATATGTTTATATCGCTTTGCCCAGCAACTGGCCATGCATCTAGGGACCTAAGTCCCCCATGTTTGCTCTTGCTCTCCTTTCTGTCACATCTTTCTTTGCCTTGGGGTATGATAGAGAACACAAATCTCCCACTACTCCCTGGAGTTTGGGTTGGAAAGACAGAGTACACAGCCTTGGTTGGCACAGAAAGGTAGTAACTCCAAGGAAAATCATAATCCCCTCTTCTCAGCCACCCTTGACCCCATGGCCCACACTGTGGCTCTTGCCCTTTATAAAGAGAGGTATAGATCCCACCCAAGCCCCTTTCTTCCAGGAGTAGATAGAGTGAAGAGAAGTCACACAGGAGAAAAAAGTGGTGCCCAGTCGGAGCACATGAGAACCCTTTGTTCTTTCCCTGCAGAGGCTGGTTCTATGCAGGACTCCTTTCTTTCCTTTACCTTCTCTTTTTCCTTCACCTCTCACTTCCTGTCAGCCTAACTTTGAGGATCAAGAGGATGGGAAGGTATGCACTCGCACTAGGCACAGTTCCATAAGACCACCACAAATTCCTCTCTTGAGCACTAACCTCTCTTATGGTTTGGATCTTAATTGTTCCTTAACAGCCCATATATTGAGGTATTGACTCCCAAGGGTGAAGTGCCCAGAGCTGGGGCTCAGGTGGAACAACTGGATCATCAGGGCTTTGACCTCATGGACAGATTAATCCATCTATGGATTCACAATTTAATAAGGATGAATGGTAGAAATTTTAGGTTATGGGTCCCACTTGGAGGAGGGTATATTTTGTCCCTGGCCCCTTCCTCTCTTTTTGCTTCCTGCCCACCATGAGATGAGCATGTTTGTTCTCTCTGCCATGCACTGCCCATCATCATGTTCTGCTTTACTAGAGGTCTAGGAACAAGGAGCCAAGTATCTGTAGAGGAGTTTTTCATGAGCTTTTCCTCCTTTAACTTAAATACCTCTGGTATTTTTACACAAAGATGGAAAGCTAATACAGCATACAATTTTACAAGCTTTTCTTGGCAAGAAAGCTGCTAGATAACACATCATTTTGTGTTCTTTAGTCCTCAGGAGGACAGATGTCCCTTGAGAAGTTAAGAATATGATGGTGGCCTGTGAAAGTCCAAGGAAATCATGTTGAGCACTTCAAGGAAGAAGAGGAATTTTCCTGCCAACACATACTGAAGACAGAAAGACCAAAACATTTTGTCCTTCTTCCCAGTGAGGACACTGGCTACATTTTCCACTAGGATGGTGCTGATACAACATAGGACAAGTATTAGTGCGAGGCTTGCTGTTTCAGCTCCAGAGAACTAGGAGCATGATGGCTATGGCTGTTGCTACAATATTTACAGCACATCATGTCACAAAGGTGCCATTGCTAGTCACTCACGCCCTACTCAACATCAGAGATGCACATCTGATGGGGGGAGGGGGGACCAAGCCTGGGATGGCCCACTGCTCCCACCTCTGCCACCACCTTTGTCTCGGGGAATCAGGAAGTGATAACTGTGTATGTTTTCCCAGGCATGTTTTAAGTGAAGTTGGCCAACTACAGAGAGCTCAACACACTAGTCAGAGGATGAGTGTGGTTCCAGTAAGGCTGGTCTGTGTGTGCCCTGGGACAGTTGTACCACTAGACACAGTGTCGTCATGTGTGAGATGGCAGCTTTCCTGGCACATGTGGGAACCTGTGTGTGCCCTATCACTAGCAGGAGTTCAGGTGTGGTGAAGGCGAGAGCTGGCTAAAGGCCTCTGGCTGCTGCCCCCATTATGGGGCTCAGCCCACAAGTGGATGTACAAGTGCAGGGCCAAGTCTGGTGAGCAGTAGGGGGCTGGTCCTGCTACAGGATTGAAGCAGACATCGCTCTGATCGAAGAGTGGAAGGACTGCAGCTCTCACCTTTACAGCACAATATGATGTAAATATTCTCCAGGCTCCATTCATGCCTTGTGCTACAGCTCCTTCAGCTTGTCATCTTTGTGACAGTCATCAGCAGCCCAGGGAAGAAGGTATAAGGGTCATTTCTCTCGGGCAGTCTTGATACCTACATTAGCTTCTTTTTTGTCCTGACGGTAGAGGAGGTTAGGACCACCCTGCCACCTCTATCACCATCGGTGTTTCCTTCCACTGTGAGGGTTAGTGCTACTTTCTCAGAGAGCTCAGGGTCCCTGTGGAACTTGTAACCCAGGGAGAAGCTGAGCAGTGATGAGCACTCAAATGGGGAGCAGATGAGACTGTGCCCACAGGGGAGCTAGAGGAGACCACGAACCAGCAGCAGTCAGGCCCACAGGCATGTTGGGACCACTGTGAGGAGCGGGAAGCAGATGCGTGGCTGTAAGGGATCAGCTGGACTCTGCCCTTGCTGATGCCTGAGACTAATGACCTTGATGTGGGCACTATAACTAGATGCAGCGGTGAGGTGAATGCAGCCACAGCTAGGGGAACACCTCATCCTTTGTCTTACTGTTGAACACTGTGTCCTCACCCACTTTGAAGGGAAGATAGAGGACTGGAAGCAAAGGTTAGAACTGAAAAGATAATCATCCATTCTCCCCTCTCCTTCCTTCCTACTATCACAATCCTTCTCCTTTGTAGGATTCTAGATTCTTACTATGATAACTGTCACAGTCCCAGAGCCAGAGAATGGAGGGGGCAGGATTTATCAGATGTAGTTGCAATTTGATCTCTGAGAACCCTAATTCCTCCACACCCCTTCCCTCAAGAGAACCAGAATCACTCAGGGCAACAAGATGGAGGGAGAAGAAGGAAAGTAGAAAGGGAAGAAGGGAGAGAGAGAGAGAACTCAACACCTGTTTGTGAAATAAAATACACAGCTTACATTAGCATTCACTTTTTTGTGTCTTACATTATGTAGGATTGGACAAATATGTAATGACATGTATCCACCATTACAGATTCATTGGAGTGGGAATCACAATGCATCCCAGGAGGAAAATACAATATAGAGTGGACTTTAAGAATGGTCTGGATTTTTGGATGGACCAAGAACCATATACAAAACTAAAGACGAAGGAATTCACAAGGCATTTCTCAAAAGATAGTGAGTATGGCAGTTTGTATTAGATGCACAGTATGTATTTGAAAATATAACAAGTGTGAACATTTATTTGGCACTGTTACATGTCAGGAAATTGCTAAACATTTTACATGGATTATTTCATGTAATCTACAGTACAGCTCATAATACAAGTACTGCTGTTATTTTTAATTAACAACTGAAAATTCAAGTTTAGAAGAGGATTTTCAACATGAGCAAAATGACACAACAAGAATTTGGAAGATGTAGCATATAAACACATACAGAATGAGTCAAAGTCCTTTTGACTCACATATGACATTATAGTACCTCCCTAATAAAACATTAAAAAGCAGATTTGTGGGAAAGGTGAAGAGAGACTGCCGAGATTGATTTACATAGCAGGCTAAGACACATTCTTTCTACAATGCTGTTTTAAGAAAAGTATATAGGAGTATTTCTCTCTGGTAACTGAGATCCGTAAAAGGTAGCTACAGATCTGTAGCATCTTGTCTGCTTTGTGACTGCTTATCTAAATTATAAAAACCCAAAACTCAGGTTCCAACAATGCCACGATAAATCCTACCTGAGATGTTATTTTGAAGATGGTATATTGGGGAGAAGGGGAGAAGAGCAAAACGCCAGGGCAGAACCAATTCAAAGGACTCTTAATGTCACACACATGCGGGTTCAGAAAGGTTTGGACATGAGATGCCAGAGCTACATGAATTGAAATAGATGGAAAGTTACTGCAGAAAATGTGAGGGAGGAATTGTCCAGTCCCAGGATACGGAAAGTGTCTGGAGGACTTACAGACGACTGTAAGAAAGATGGGTATTAGAAGTTAGGCGAGGGGAAAGTAGCAGAGGACACCTCTCAGACGGACCACTCAGACTTCAGCTGAACAGGGAGCAATGGGATGAAATTACCCTCAGAAGCAAGAGGTCAGGTCTGAAGTTCAGGAAGGATTAGCACGGAGCTCTGGATCTGAGGCTCACCACAGTGTAGATGAGAGTGAAGCACATAAGCACAGAAAGAAAGAGGGGCATTCAGTTTCTCCACAGCATTACACTGAGGCCAGGCAGGACAAAGATCAGGAAAAGGCAGTTGTGGAGTCTTTTCATGAAAAAAATGAAGAGAGCAGGAAGGAAGCCAGTGGTCAGGGATGCGTGAAGTCGATGATGGTCGTGCCTTTTCTCAGGGACTGGAAGCCCGAGGGGAAGGATTCGCAGTAAGCTGTTGTTTGGACGCAAAGGGAATGAGCAACATTGTCAGTGCTCAAGTGACCAGGGAGGAAATGCAGCGCTGGCTGTGAGCAAGGGGGCTCGGCTCGCACACACTCCCACAGTGCGACAGCAGTCACGGCGAGCACCTTAAGAGACGGGAACCATGGAGGGCACTCGTTTCTCACTGTGTACATGCTTTGAATCTTATAAGAAATACAACTGATATCCACTTGAGAACATTAACTATCAAAAAACAATTGAATTGGCAAGAACCAAAAACAGAACTAAAAGAAGTGAGCACACTCCAGGAGAAGGTGGTGAGAAATATCAGTGGCATTTTGGGAACCCTGCTGCATCCGGCTAGACCCTGCTGTGTATACGACATACACACCCACAAGTACACAACTTAGACAGAGGGAAGTTTTTTCCTCTATGTAAGCTGCTTAGGTTCTGACATCTAGCTTCAGTTTTCCTTCCTGTTCTGACTGTGACCAGAAGCAAAAAAAAAGCCAACAGAAGAGAAGCCTCTTCCTCCTTATTTTCTTCTTTATCTTTTGGTCTTTTCCCCCCTACTGTTTTCCCAGTCTTTAGATCCTATCTAGTAGATCTAACAGTGTATTAAGAACTGATCTCAAGCCAGGCATGGTGTTGTATTCCTGCAATGCCAGCACTCTAGGAGGCTGAGGTAGTAGGATCACAAGTTCAAGCTTAGCCTCATCATTGTAGCAACTTAATAAGACCCCATCTCAAAATTTTAATAAAAATTTAAAGGGTGAGGACTTTCCTTAGTGTGAAGGCCCTGGGTTCAATTCCCAGTGCCCTCAAAACAAACAAACTCCCTGATTTTATTTTTTCACTGGGATGAATGCTAGTGATAATCCAAGGATAATAGAATTAGGAAGGCCAGTCAGCTCCTAGGAATGATCCAATGTACATGTCAAAACCAGATGGAAATGATGTAGGGACTGCCCACTGGCCTGTGTCAACTGTGTCATCCTCTGCCCTGCTAACCACACAGGGATTGTATAATCCATGAAATCTTTAAAAGCAGCGTCAGAACTCTAGCAGTCACTAAAGCTCGTTTTCCCTCATAGGATTTGGTTAGCCTGTGAGCAATTTCATCAACAGTTTGTATTTCAGAGGGGAAGAGAGTGAGTTATCACTCACTAATAGGTCATCCGAACCCAGGATCATTTCCTTTAGGATTCAGCACTCTCTTAAGTCTTCACATGCACAGGAGTTGATGTGTGCGCATACATACAGGCTGCCTGGATGGAAACCCCCGGGTCACATCACTGTTTAGGACTGATGTGGAAAAGGTCTCACAGTTTCCCTGGATCCTAGGCTCACACAAAGGGAAAGCTATGGTTTTCAGCAATGAGTAGATGCTACTTTTTGTTACTTTAGATGTTGTTCATGTTAGATGCCAGGAGTCCTCAGAGCTCTGGCTTCAAGTCTTTAAAACAAGAACAAAGGACCAATGGCAGAACAGACATCAAGGAGCTTGGAGCTGGGAAGGAGAACAGGTAAGAGACAGCATCCGGCTTACTGGGTATCTGTTCAGGTATCATCACATAGCCTCACAGGGCCTAGGCGGTGAGCTGGCCCAACCCCAGGGCAGAGTAGGGCTGCAGAAGGACAGGGTAGCAACCTGAGGTGAGAGCTGCTGGTGTCTTTCTGCCAAAGGTACCAGGACCAAGACCCCAATTAAAATACAAGGCACATGGCCAGTTTTAAAGAGATGTAGCTTCTGGGCCAGAAATCAGGTGTCCAAGGGCCATTCTGAGGGTTTGTCAAAACAATCCAGCAGCCTGTATCACAGTGCAGGCCTGCCCTGAGCTCTTTGAGATGCCTGTTCATCCTCTATACCACATTCCCTTCTCACCCACCAGATTTGTCTTTGACCTTGTGGTTGCTTCAGGAGTTGCTGCCAGAGGGGCCATTATCTGCCAGGATCTCCAGAAGTGAGCTCACAAGCCCAGAAGGAAATCTTTCTCTTAAAGATGAAGCCCTTATTTAGGCATAATGAGTCTCCTTTGTTTGGACTTAAAGGGTGGGATGCAGGACAGTTTGCTTCTTTGGATGACTCCACCAACTGGAGAAGAACCAAGCACCCTCCTGACCCAAGCAGTAGGATCACAACATGGAATGCTCTGCACATTCCAAGAGCCCTTCGGGCATAAGGACACTGGAGATGCAGAATTCCTATTATTCATGTTTAAGACTCTGATGTCCAGACAGGATCTCACACTCAGAAAGCCCTGGCCCACCACAGAAGTGGGCAGCTAGAGGACAGATGTGTGCCAGAGATGGTCATTTATCTCCCTCCCTAAACAGCAAAGCTCCACAAAGCTCAACACACCCCCACCCCACCCCAGATGGTCCTGCTGCACAGTTTCTGACTCCAAGAAGCCTCATGCATCCCACCCAGAAGAGGGTCTGCAGCAGGATCCTGGAACTTGAGCTTCAGTTGTATGCATCCCAAAGGATCATTTCCTTCCCCTTCCAGAAAGAGACCTTTAGTACACACTTCTGCCAGAGGAGCTTATGTCACCAAGGAAAAAAATCACCCTCTGCCACACTTGATATTGCTGGGAAAACTGAGGTTGAGGTGTAGAAAAAGTGTACATCTAAGAGGGCCAGGAAAGAACTCTTGGGGGCACAAAGCATCTGCAAAGTTTATAGCTTCTTCGAGGGCTTTGAGGGATGAGGACTGTCCCATCTAGTGTCAGGAAACCGGGAACCAGACAAGAGCTCCAGGGACCCAGTGCCAAGCTGTAAGCTTGAAGCACTGAGAATGATAGGAAGATTCAGAGACAGAGCAGAGGAACAGGCTTAGGGGAGGGAAGAAGACTGAAATAGCAGCCAGCACTGGGGTCTAAGTCTAGGTTCTGAAGGACAAGGATCAGAGGCTGGTACCTGGAGCAAGGGAATGCAGAGTGAGAGCAGAAAGCCAACCGCTTCTGAGCCGGGAGCTGCAGCAGGATCCTAGAACTTGAGCTTCAGTTGTTGGCAGAGGACCGAGGTGGTAACTTAATCATCAAATACACTTTCAGGGGATAAAACTGAAGGATGCACTCTGTCAACACTCTAGCCCTTGCTGTGCCCTAGGGAATGCATAAATCAGGGAATTCGGTAGAGCAAAGCGCTCATGAACAAGTTGTGGGAAAGAAGCCTCATAATACAAGGTACAGAGAACTACAAGAGCCCAAACGGATCCGCCATTAATTCTACCTGGGAAGGCTGGGGTAGTTTTCACAGTGATGGTGGGATCTGAACCGCGCTTTGAACGATGGGTACTAGAGAAGACAGGAAAAGTCATCCCAAACAGAGGTATTGCAAGGAGCAAAGATAGAGCCCATGAAGGATAGTGGCTCAGCCTCAGTACAGGGCGTGTGGCTGGGAGTGGGATATACAAGAGTGTTAGACGGTTGGGGAGTAGGCACCAAGACTAAGGGTAAGCCAGGCCCAGGTGGGGGCCTGTTGAGCTGGTCTGAGCCTGTGCCTGGTCCCAACACGGCCAGGATCCAAGGAGAGTTTTCTGGCACTAATGAGGTATCTTTGATCATAAGCCACAGAAATCAGCTCCCACTCACTCCAGAAAGACACATAAAATGGAAGGTCAACAGGTGCTGACCACACCCACTACAGAAGTGGGATCCAGGAAAGGGACTGGAATCAGAACTGACCCAGGACACAAATATCAGAGACAGGCACCAGTCTCTTCAGGGACAGACCAACCCACCCCTCACCACTGGCAAGTCAGTCTAGGAAAGAAAGCCTGACATGGTGCTGGGGCCACATGCCCACCTCTCAGAGGCTAGTCCCATGTAGGAGGATGGGACTTCCCCAAGAGGAACGCAGGGTTCTGGCGCCAAAATAAAGGAACTGGATTATGGGCTGCCAAAAATGGATTCACATACCTCCACTGTTTAGCCTGGGAGTGACATAAACACATAACAATCACAAATACTTCCACCCTAAGGTGTCACATGGTCTCCAAGACAACTGCTCCACTCTGCTGTTGGGCACAAAAGTGGACTCATATAACACATACATAAAGGACATTAATAAAACAATAAAAGAGGCAGTGGTCTGATTAACAACTGGCTATATTAAAGCACTAGTTGGTAGGAGGTAAAATCATAAGATTCCGAATGAAAATCTTCCTATATGTGAAAACATGTCCTGTAGAATATCTATCTAAGTGTAATCTATTGGGGGAAACCTCTACTTTTTTGTCTTTGCTTAAGAAAACCCTACACATTGGGTACCTTTTACAAATTTTTTTCATGAGCCTTAAGTTGTGCTTCTTCTTGCATTTAATGTGTTTCTTCATTGTGTGTTTCCATGGGGGCTGCATTTCTTTGCCATCATCTGTAAGCTTCCCACGCTAGTGCAGGCTGCAGCATTTCCCCTTAGCAGGATACCAGGAGTGTATTTCCTTTTTCTTTTTTTTAATTGTACTGCAGCCATGAGTTTCTCAGTGTGGTACACCTGTATTTATTAGAGTTGATTTTTAAAAATATGACAACATTACCACATTCACGCTTTACAGGCTCCCCTTGGCTCACTGCTTGCCCCCCTCAGCAATCCTTCTAAGCCATTAAGGCTTGGGTAAGAAGGGACTGGGAACTTGGAGACGGTGGGTATATCGCGGGAAGGCAGAAACCCAACCCACTTTTGTAATCACCTCTTGGTAGTGAGGCACTACGCTGTGAATTAGTGTATTCCAGGCCCGGAGTGGCAACATATGGTGCATCTCTGCTCATTCTACATTAAATCCTGACATTTTGCAGCTGTCAAGATAAAGCTGTTTATATGAGTAACATTGTAGTTTGTTTATAGGGAAATAATGTGTAGCGAGTTATGATTAATCAAGGTGTCTAAAATCTGCTGGAGGCTCCTAAATAGATTTGTTTCCACTGCTTTCCTTTTTGTCTCTTAAATCAGGGTTCAGTCACCACCCCACTCCTCTTGTACCTTGCTTGCTTCTTGGTCTCTGTCTGTTATTAGGCAGTAAAGAGTGAGGCCAGGGCATGAAGAGGCAGGAAAAGCAGGGTCTGAGATGGGACTCAGATGAGTCCCAGGGACTGAGACGGGGCGGGAAGAACTTGCCCTCAGTCTTCTGAGCCCCAGAATGCACCTCCACAGGCCGCTGTCTTCCTTTTGGGGTTCCTCTGTCCAGAGCCTAAATTTTCAGTGAGCCATCGTGTTAAGGAGCTCTGAGTAGGTGGCTCAGCCTCCAGGAGGACATGCAATGACTACAGCTTTAAGTTTCTGAGATCCAAAAGTTACATGGGCTTGAAGCTGCACACTTACAGGAGTCTCAAATTC
This sequence comes from Petromus typicus, assembly GCA_004026965.1. NCBI lineage: Eukaryota > Metazoa > Chordata > Mammalia > Rodentia > Petromuridae > Petromus > Petromus typicus. The sequence continues at coordinate 36,197 of PVIR01001357.1, read as the reverse complement.
AAAGATTCTGTTCTATCCACTCCTCCTTAGGTCTGGAGTCTTATACTCAGATTTTGTCTTTGGAAGATAAATGGTTAGAACGGAAGGAACCTGAAGGGACAGGTGCCCACATGTTGTCCCAGTCACTTTCCTGTGACTGCACTGAGTATCTGACACCCACAGCTGAAAGGTGGAGAGTCCACTGGGGCTCAGTGTCCCCCCATGGTTGGCTGGCTCCACAGCAGAAGCAGCATGATAGAAGGGCTCAGAACAAGGAAAGCCACTCATGTCATGGTGGCCAGGGAGAAGGAGAGAGTCAGGAAGGGAGACACACCTTTCCAGGTCATGTTCCTGGTGACCTACCTCTTCTGACCAGGCCCCTCCTCCTAACAGCACATTCAGCTATGAATGCATCAACATATTAACCCACTGATAAATCTGGTCCCCCTTGGTCCAATCACCTTCTAAATATCCCCCTTCTGCACACATGAACTTTTGAGGGACACTCTGGACCTAAACTCTAACACACGTCATCTTGCTGGGATTTCTCTACGGTAAGAATCCCTCATGATGTAGCTGTGTTTTGAGCATTTCCTCTGAGGGGTGTGTGCTGGGAGCTTTGTCCTCTGTGTGCCAATCTTGCCAGGCAGTGGAACCTTCTCAAAGCAGGTCCTAGTGGAAGATCAGAAGACGGACTTCCCTCTCACCAGTCTCCCAACTCACTGTGCAATCCCACATTCTCCCTTGCATGCTCTGTTTTGCTATTCACCAGGATATGATGCAGCAAAAGGACTTTCAAAAGCCAGCATACTCCTGCCAGGACTTTCAGCCTCGAAAACTGTGAGCAGGTAAACCCTCTGAGTATCCAGCCTTTGATATTTCAGTCTAGCAGTGCAAATGGACTAACAATCACTCACACCTAGTCTCAATGACTACTTGATCTCTCTTAGCAAAGCAACATGTAAAAATTTTTAGGGAGGGCCAGGCACAATGGGCCATGTCTGTATTTCCAGCATTTGGGAGGTTGAGGCCCAAGGATCATGAGTTTTGAGGCCAATTCAGGCCAAGTAGCAAGTTCCAGGTTGGTCTGGACTGAGAGGAAGATCCTGTAACAAAAGAGATGGGGTAGAGAATAAAAGTTGGAAGAGAATATACCTTCCTGTCCTATGACACATCTGTCCTAGTTTCATCCTCTGGCACAAAATGAAGCTAAGTGATTGCTTTTCCACATAAAAGCCTTCAGATCTTGGTAGACAGCCACTGACTCCTGTGCAGGCCAAACCATGCTGCCCTCATGGGCAATCCTTTCAGCATCTCACTCCCTCCATCCTGGCCACACTCCTCACAACTCACTGACTTGTCTGTTCCCACAGGAATGTGGGTTCCAGAATGCTGTGCAAGATGGCAGAACCCAGGCTGGGGAGTTAGCTTAGTGGTTCTGGTGCCTGTCTTGCAAGCACAAGGGCCCGGGTTCGATGCCCCGGTAACCACACACAATACTGGGCGTGGAGACTCATGCCCAGCAGCAGTCAGTACCACATACCACAGTGCTGGGCGTGGTGGCTCATGCCTGTAATCCCAGCATTTGGGAGGCAGAGAGAGAAGAATTGCTGTGATATGAGTTTGAGGCTGAGCTCAGGGCCAGCCTGAACTACAAAGTGAGACTCTGTCTCAAAAAAAAAAAAAAAAAGATGGCAGAACCCCAGCTGATCTCTCTTCCCCTTTTGTACTCTTTTCTAAGACTCACCACAGAGGTGTGGTCAAATACGACTGTGCACAATAAGAGTCTTAGAAGAATAATCCTCATCATTACCAGTCCTGACATTTCTATAGAATTTCTTAACATTTGCAAAGGATTTCCCCTTTGTTCATGTACAATTATCCTTCCCAAGAGTATCTTAACTCCAAAGCATCCCTTAAATACCAGACATACTTAGTCTGGGTCCAAAAGCAAGCTGTGCAGCTACTGCCCCCAAACAAGTACCTCTATGTGCAGGTACATGCTTGGGTCCAGAGAGAGATGCACATCTCTCTGTAGGGCCTGCAATGACCCCTGTGGCCATGTGATGAGGCAGGCCACCAGCCCTACCAGGGGAGGCTCTGACCATCAGGCCACCACAGATGAGCTTGATCAATGGACTGGAAGATGCACAAGCACACAGAGACACTGGCCAGGTCTGCTGGTAGCACTGTGTGGAGGACCAGTGACCTCTTTGGTCGTGGAGGCCAAGCAGCAGGCAGAAAAGGAAGAAGAGACTCCTACTCCATAGTCTGCTGCTCCAGGCCTCCCTTTCCATTGACTGTTTTGTTCCAGTACCAGGAATTGAACTCAGGACTTTAAGCTTGCCAGGCAGGTGCAGCACTGCTCAGCTACACCCCCGACCCTGCCTCCCAGCTTTCCTAGCCACCTAGGAGGCAGATCATTGGAAGGTAAGCAGGTTGAAGAGGCAGCAGACATTGGAACGTGCTGTCTGAAGGACAAGTTGAGTCCATAGCTGCATGATGTCCAGTTATCACTCCACTCTTTTTTAGGAAATCAAACCCTCCCCTCCCTGGCAATGCCAAGTTCCTTTGATATGTTTCTGACCATGTCCACTAAAGTGCATGTAGAGGAGAGAATATAGCCAAGGTTGGAGACCTTGGATGGGCCAAGCATCAGCATGGAGGGTGAAATGAAGCCAGCAAAGGAGCCAGGGCAGGGCAGAAAATGGGCAGGATGGAACAGGAGATGGCAGGTGAAGCCTCAAGGCACGGAGCCTAAGTGTGGATCATAAGAGCCTGGGGTCTGCATTGTTGCACTCTCCCTTCTGGGTCTGCAGGCTCCCTGCAGAGCCGGGTGTCGTCTGTCTCCCTATCAGTGTTGTTCCTATGATCTTGCCACATGGCACAAACAGAAGCACTGAGCCTCTCCTTACATAGGGGCAAAAGCACAGGAGAAGCCCAGTAAAAGTTCAGGGACACCTTGCCAGGACATAGGCTGCAGGATGGGCTCCTGCAGAAGGGATTGCTTTCTGGAACCCAAAAGACAACTACAGAAGTGAATCTAGTCGAGGCTACCTGCTCCCTTCTCCCCACCTCCCTTCCCCACATAGACACAGAGCCAGCCCCTTGTTAGAAAATAATATCGCACAAGACAGTTCATCAAAGCCAAGCCGTCCCCACCCCTGTGAGGGAGGGAGGCCTGGAGTAGAACCAACATCTGCAGATGAGGGCATGGAGGGGACTCTCCCCTGCCTCAGTCCACCAGCAAATGGGCAAGGACCACAGGAGACACACAAAGCTAATTCCTACCCATAAAAAATGATAGGAGGTTAAAAAAACCATTTATTATGCACTAGCATCCATGGCTGGACCATTTGTACATTACTGGGATGGTTATGTCACCAAATAAAGCCTGAATGATCCATCCTAGGCAGGGAGCCTGACAGTGGCCAAGTGGTGGGAGGGGAGGCAGCCTAGCAAGGGCACGGAGATGAGATAGATGAGGTAGAGATGGATGCTGGCACTGTGGGGGATCCGCATCTGCATGCTGCCCTCTAGATCACTAAGCTTCATGTTAAAGGATCTTGCAGATCCTCCCGTCACCTCTGTAGTTAGTTCTTTTCATATAGGGATTCAGAGGCTCCTCCAGCCTGGTTCTTCTTTGCTTTTTCTGGGTATGCACCTCTCTGTCACCCCCACTTCAGAGAACGATATATAAATGTCTGTGCTGGGCACGAGGCCAAGGACCCAGAAGTAGCAACTGTCTGTTGTTAATCAGGACCTTTCCCCTCTGACCTTCAGGCTTCAATCAAGTCCCACATGTGGTTACAGAAGGACATGAACACACGTCTTCAAGTCGGCAGCAGGTGGAAGAAAGAATGAGACGTGCACAAGGGAAGTATGGAAAGCCCTGTGAGTGGATGCTGCTAATCAGGAGTCTTGTCAGTGAACGCCAGAGCAAGCCCCCTGAAATGCCAGTTCCAATGTCAATTCCCCACTGCATCTCCAGGGACCAGTCCACACTGAAAAATGGGATCCAGGGAGAGGGGACTTTCCTGACCATCACACCACTAGGCCCTGCCACATAACCTTCCAATTCCACAGGCCCAACATCTGAGCCAAAATGGCCCCAGCCCTTCGGCAGTTGAGAGAGGCAACCGAGGCCCAGCTGTAGAATGCTGTTCACCTGATTCAAGCTGACTGCTCATGCCTTAGCCCAAGTTTTGCAAGCACAAAACAACCCCAAACTACTCACAGTCATCTTCCCCATCTTCCCAGGTATTAACTCACCACACATTAGTCACGGCCACAAGGGCAGGCTCTGGGAATTTGCTAGAAAGCAAAGTGCTCTGATCCCAGCCTCCTCCCCACCATTTCATTTCCCTCTTCATGTTACATATCCCTGGGTGCCACCAAATGGAGAACTAAGAACACAAACCTTGGGCTAGTGTAATACGAGCAATTTCTAGTGCCCACAAACGAGAGCAGGGCCATTGATCGATGTCAGGCGAGTGGATGGAGTAGTGAGACCACTCCCTGGATCCAACTCAAACATCCATGAGGTGGATCGGGGACAAGATGAACAGAGCGGTTGATGAAGGCCTTCGGTCAGAACTGGAAACACTGTGCAGCAGCCACGTTGACTGGCGTGATTTCCCTTCTGTGCTGAGTTTCTCCAAGGACAAACTGGACTCTGCATTACACAGAATTCATCCTTCCAGGTGAAGCAAACAGAAGCCAGAGCGGAAACCCTTCCCCAGCAGGCCGCAGAGATGTCATGTAGCCCCGTCCTGACACAGCCTGTGTCCTGTGGGCAAGTGAGGCAAGACTCCCTGGGACCTGAGTGGATGGTCTGCAGCCTGAGAAGCCTGGTGCCACCTTTGAAGGGTGGCCTGCAGAAATGGGCACACAGACTGGCACTTCCTCTCAGTTCTGCTGCTTCTAGGGGTATCACTTCGAACAGCTTCATCAGCCTCTCTCTCTCTCTCAGGCTTCCCATCTGGGAGGGTGAGGAATAACAGTACCCACTTACAAAGCTGTCTGAGGATTACACCGAGGAAAACTTGAATGCATGGTCATACATACATGCATATATGCATGTGACACATCGTAAGTGCCAGGTAAACGGTTGAAGAAATAATAATTATGATGTGAGCCAGAGACAAAAGGCTGAAGTGTGTCTCAGGTGGGCATTTCTCTGTAGGTAAACCTGGGAGGGAGCAAAGGGGCCATCAACTATACCAATATTCCCAGAAGTGGATGTCCTCGTGTCCCTCAATTCCTCCTGTGCATATGCAGGTATACTCTGCAATCCAAGGAGGCTGCCTATGAAATGCATTCCTGTGACATGTGTCTTATTTTCTTATTCCAGATAAAATTAGGGTTGTGTCCCTTAAGGGGAAGATGTTACCTCCCTCCCCAATGCAAGAAACTCCCAAGAGAAAGCCTGTTAAAATCCCCTATTTAAAGGAACATCAATATTTTTCTGACAGAGAATTAGTAACAATAAATAAATTGCCGAATAGCACTGCAGACTAGCAGGACTGACTGGTGTTTGAGTGACAGTTAAGCATTTCTCATAAGAAATAGCAGTGACAGCTGAACATGTCACCAGTGACATGGTCCCGGCTGCACAGTGCAGAGAGCTCCAGGCTGGGGGAGGTAGGTGGAAGGCAGGGGAAGATGGGGTGGGGAGGGTGGGCTGTCCACAGCACAACTTTCTTACAATCTATATCCCAATGGCGAGGAGAAAGGGCAAGGCCAGGTCCATGTCTCTCCAGGCTGGGATCTGTGAACCACAGGCTGATCACATGGGGAGCAAGATGCTAGGACAGGCTTCTAGGACCAATGGTCCTTCACTATGGGCCACTTTGTGGAGTTAATGGGAGAGGAGTGTTCCAGACAGTGAATGCAGCTCTAGGAAAGAAACAAGGAAGGGGGTACAAGAGGCTGGGATCAGGGAGAGATGAGGCTTCAACTTCCATATCTCCAGTCTGGGCCTGAGACGTTGTTGAGCTTATGGGTAGGAGTCCCCACACTCACCTAGAAATGGAAAGCCTGCCTTCTCTGCACATCTAGGAAGATGTAATGAGAACCAAAACCTCCCATTTTTGTATCCCACCCAGAAGTCCCACCCTTGCTGAGTTGCTGAAAAGCAGTCTCCTGACCCTTTCTACTCTTCCCTCAGTAAGCCCCTCCCACTGTGAGAGAAGAGTGATTCACCATCATATAATTGGGTTCAAATCCCCAGCGAGCTGTCTACTCTGCCCAGCAGCATTCAAGAAAGATGCCGACCTCGGCGTCCTCTGCAGGCTCTTTCTTCTTACTCATCAAACTCTCCTCTGCAACTTAAGATTCAGAGTTGAGGAAAAGTATTTGTATGAGAGAGCTTTGGATCTAGTTTTTTTTTTTTTTTTTTTCCTAGTCCAACTTCACCAGACACAAAACTCTCTGATGTCTCTGGTGTTGGGGCTATTTCTAAAATGATTTGGAATTTATAGAGAGTGAGATGTTGTTAAATGTCTCCTTTCTAGTTCCCCAAAAAGAAAAGCAAATCTATTATGACTAAAGCAGGTTAGCAAAGAAAGCTTTTCTGATTGGAGGGAGTTAGAAGGATTTGTCACAAATATTGACATTCGCACAATGACAACCAACATTTACTAAGTACTTACCAGAAGTCAGCCATGGTACCAAATATTTTACACAGGACAGTTTCCTTTCTAATTTCCACTCTCGTTTTCTAGACAAGTACAGTGACACAGAGACACCAGAATGATGACTGCTGGTGACAGAGCTAGATGTGACCTGAGGCTCACTTCACAGCCCTTCTCTTAGCTGTGGTGGGCGATTTCACTTCTGTTCATGCTGTATCAAGGGCAGGGTGTGAAGTCTGCGCACCAGGAATGGTGCAGTCTAGATGGGGCACACCCCAGGGCAATGCTGACAGCAACCAGAGCAGGATCCTCGAGGCTAGGACCAGTGACCAGGCAGCTGAATAACCTGCAGTGAGTTTGAAGTAGGTTGGGGAATAGGGCTGGCCTGGGCAGCAATTCTCCAGGGAATAAGAGCCTCCCTTTGGGAGGAAGGTTTGCAAAAATCTCTCAGGGACCTCTCTGGTTTAGAGCTTAGGTTTGTATTACTAGCTTTATCCAATCCTTACACCAAGAACTTTACTTAAAATATCTTTATTCCTATTTTTATGCTTGAAATGTCTAAACTATTGTGAAATACTGTGAAATGGATATTCAGACTATGATAAAAATTTATAGAGTTACTCAACACCTCCATCCTAGAGACAGTGAATGGACTTAGAGAAACGAGTGAATTACTAAGGTCACAACAGATGAAATGATAGAATCTGGGCCGAAACTCAGAAACTCTGATGCCCTTCCCATTGCTACTTCAACGATGCCAACACAGAACATGGTGTCCTGGCCCATGTCTGGCTCTACAATATTTTTAGAGCTCCCACCCTGGGTTAGAGACATTGTGAGAAAGAAACCTGAGTGTGTAAAGAGCCCAGCACTGATTTCCAATCTCATCCTCTAATGAAGTTCATGCAACTGAACCCATATTGCAGGATTCCCAAAATGCACATATAACTCTTTGAAGTGGTATATTTACCTCTTACAACTTTCATGTTATAAACAGATGACAGCAAATGTGGCAGTGGAGTACAAGATTGATCTTCTCTGTCAAGAGTGACTTCTAACTTACACACTCTATTATAGCCAGTATTCCTTATCTTGAGAGACACATAATGTAGCAGCTCAAGATATGCTCTTACCATATTCTGCCTTTCTCTGCTCTACCACACAGCCTGTAGCATGCAGAGGACCCTTGAAGAGTTGAGTAATCATTCCAAGATCACAGAGCAAACCAAGGATGGGAGAGATGTGAAGCAGCCACCGTGCCCTGACCCCCAGGTCTCCAGTGCAAAGACTCCTCTCACGTTACCTCATCATCCTGAAGAAAATTGTTGCCATCAGAGTTGAAAAGATTCCTTACCCCGGAACTTCCTGTTGCTACACTAAGGAAGGGACTTGGGCATCCACTCTGTGTGGGCTGCAGGTGCAAAGAAGTGCAAGGAGGAAGAGAGAATCAAGTGTCCCCGACAGGTGACACTGATTTCACAAAGGCTCTATTTGCAGCCACAAAAGAGGACCCCAAACTCGGCCCCTCCCAGCATCTAAGCCTCTCTGCTGTTCTTTTAATAGAAGCATTTCCCCTGCCTTTCTCCCCTCCCTCCAAAAAAACTCACAAATATGTTGTGTGAAATATCAGAACTAATTAGACCAAATGGTGCTCATATCTGTCACTGGCTTTTCTAGGGGAGAGCAGCCTGTGTCATGGAGGGAAATTTTATTAACTAATTAAGGGCAGTGTTTAGGGGAGGATGTCCTGTTCCTGGGGGGTTGGGATGGGAGGAATGGACAGCATGCTTGGATGGCTCAATGAAGGAAAACCAAAGATGTAGATGAAAAACAAAGTGAGAGGATGGCCTGGAAGATGATCTGGGAAAGTTGGAGGAACGAGATGACCATGCCTTCTGCAGGGTGAGTTCCGGTTCCAGCAGAAAGAGCACACACTTTGCTTCTAAGCATAACTGTATTTACTACACTAAATTTTTTTTACAAGAGGATGAAGAAGGCAGTTTGCGCTTAGCAGGTAAGTAATAGTTGTTAGTGGTATTGCTACACAACCAAAGTAGAGATTTCATCTTATTTTCTTAGGCCTCGACTTTCAGCACAGTGTGTATTATAGGTAGTTACCCTTAATTGTGACTAGAAAGTGTTACAGGGAGAAGAAAAAGCATAAAATTTGTAGGAGTCTAACTTATGCTGGAGACAGCCTAAAACTTTCTTTTTAATTCAAATCTTTGTTGGTAAATCATATATACACATCATGATCACAATCAACATTGAGAATTTGTATCAGTATATGATACCTTAATTCTCATTTTTCCCATTCCCTTACCCACCCTACAACCTCTTCCCCCTATATATATAGGCTTTGTTTCCTTTTTTATTACCATCACATAATTTTCCCCTCTTTACTTATCCCCACACCCCATTTCCCTTTGAATATTTTCTATTTCACAATATCTACAATACATTCTAGAACTCACTTACATCTTCATTTTCTCATACCAGAGAAAAGATACAATATTTAAACATCTGTAACATATTTATTTCACTTATGAGTACCCTGAAGGTAAGTCCATTTGAGTATAAATGACTCAATCTTATCACTTTTTATGGCAGACTAATACTCCACTCTAGAAAAGAACCACATCTTCTCTATCCAGTCTCTATATGATGGACATTTTGGTTGTTTCTAAGAACTAGCTATCACAAACTGAGCTGCTATAAACATGGGTGCACATATGTCACTATGATATGAATTTGTTAATTCTTTTGTATATATACCTAGCAGAAGAATGGCTGCATTAAATGGGACCTCTAATCCTAGTGTTCTGAGGAATCTTCACACTGATCTCCATAGTGGTTGTACCAGTCTACACTCCCACCAACAGTGGAGAAAGGTTCCTTTTTCTCTGCAGTCTCGCCAACATTCGTTGCTGGCTAATTCTGAGACAGCAGCCATTCTCTGTGGAGTGAAATGAAGTCTAAAATGTTTTGGTAGACTCTGTCTATCTCTCCATCTCCATCTGAATCTCTCTCTCTAGTAGGCTCAGGAAGAACTTTTCGCTCCCTTCATAGATTCAAAATACTATCACACAAGAAAGGAAATGAATTCCTTTCAAGAGATCAATCTAGAACTAACTAGGGAGAATTTGACTCAAAGTCAAGAAATTTTTAATGATTAACACTATTCAAGAAAGGAAACAAGAAGAGTGAGACAGAACATTTTTCAGCATGTCAGAGTTGAGCTCGTGAGGCATTAGCCAGAGAGGCCTGGGAAGGCCATGTCCTTAAGTACTCTTAAGCATTGAGATTCCCTGAGTCTAAAGATTTCGAATTGCAACAAGCCTATTCCAGTTCCCTACAATGGAGGCTGTTTTCCCTGTGCGGTAATAGGACAAGTCTCCAGGAAGTCTTTGGACTGTTCCCATGGAAGTCTTAAACATAGAGCAAGCCAACAAGACTCATTCTGGGATATTTGGTGTTAAATGTCTCAAGTACACCATAAGGGATAAGGAATTCAGAAACTTTCTGAGTTTTTTATTGTCCTTTCCTTCTCAATACTTGCAGTTACAAGACAAAGACATCACTGGCGGGGAAAGTCAGGACCTAAGACACTTCTGTTTAGTGGCTCTAGGAGTCCAGGCCTGGGCTCCTCATGCTGTGGAATCTACATTCTATGAATGCAGTTCCAGCTCTACCACTCCCTAGTTATGTGAGCAGAATGGTAGCACACACTAGTTATCCGGGAGTCTCTGGCTGCTGTTGCTCGTTTAAAGAGAAGACATTTCTGTTACTTAGTTCACAGGGCTATCATGAGAACTATAAGAGTACATGAACCAACTTAAGATTGAGAAAATAATCTGGCACAGAGTTAGCACTATCAGAGGACTCTGGCCCTAAATGACACCTGGGACTCTGCATCCCACATTGGCACCCATTGACTGCCCTTTGAGGCACAGAAGGGAGAGTACAATCAAAGATTGCATACATGCTCCAGGAATGGCCATTAACTTAAATAAACTGAATTTTAAAGAAGAAATCAGAAGAGGGAAGGAAGAAAGAAAGTCAGGGTAAAGTCATCCCTGGAAGAGGAGTGACTGCAGGCTACATGTGTGCTACTGTTCTGGCTTGGAGGCGGCATGGCAGTTTGCTGGGAGCTGCCCCAGAGGCTTCCTCCATAGCCAAGCTCCTCCTGGGTTCCACTCTGGGTGGAACCATCTCCCTGGGCTCCTCACCAGCAATGATTTTTCTTCCAAGAACTCTCAGGAGCCTCAAGACATGCTTTTCAATTTATCTAATGGATGGGGGCACTAAGACAGGCACTTCCACTTGCTCAGAGTCACAGCATGAGTGTGTACTGGGCATGAGGCCAGGGGCTCCACTCCCATGGCTGTTCTGAGGTTCCCCAGACCCGGTCCCTCTTCCTGCCTGCCTATCTGCTCCCCACCCTGCCACCCAACATTCGTTTCTCTGGTCTAATAAGGCTGCTCTTTGGCTCTGCTTACTTTAATATACACATAGATTACAGCTACATTAAAGGAGCCTGAAAATACCAAAGCAGAACTAAAGCAATTATTATAATGCAGCCTTAACAGCAGCTGTAATGAGACAGAATTAAAAATGTGCCAGCATAATCACAATTCACTGTTCCCAACGACCTTCCAGAACTGCTTTCATTTGGAAAGAAACATGTAGTCCTGAACTGTCAGATGGAAAGGAAAAATTCAATTGTGCTTCCACTGGGGCCTGGTCCCTGGCTACCAGCTCTGGCTCATCTGTACAAAGGCATCTGTCCCCTGGCTGCTTCCACAAGGGATCAGTCATTTGCTCAGTGGGGGGAAGAGGGAAGGGACATGGGGGCGGGGTGTTCCTTTGATGGGACCAGGCCTGTTGTATTCCTCTCCTCTCTTTCTTTGTCCCTGGGCCTCCCTATCCCACAACGAGGTCAAATTTAAGTCTGGGTAACATGATTTCCAGCTCACAGCACATGTAGGACATGTTGCAGGCAATGTTACAACATACCCTACATTATTCCAGTGGACCCCCACAATCGTCCTGAGAAGTGGGTCCTATTATTTCCCACTTTATGACCATGGAAGCAGAAACGTGAAGAAGTGACTGCTCTAAGCTACACTTAGTGGGTACTAAACCCAAGACTCAAAACCTTGTCTTCAGACACCACACCACCATTTCCATACTGATTTTATAGTGCGCCATACCCAGCAGAAGCCAAAGAGAAGCTTGTTTAGATAGGTTTTGGGCTGCTTTTTTCCATGTAAGGGCCTAGGCAGGAGAAGAAAGAGCTGATGGTGAAGGGATGGAAGGACACAGCAAACACACCAGCCCAAGAGACATCGTGAAGGGCCTCCACGCAACAGTGCATTGCTCACTTCTCATTTCCTGGTTGTGTGTGAGAGAACAAAAGTAAGAAGACAAAGTGGCAGCTGATGAAGGAGTTCAGTGGGAAGAATATAGAGAATTTACAGGCTTGTTTTCTCCAGGATACACAGGAGAATTGCTTACTCTCTAAGTTTCTGCCACCCTGTGTAAATCCCACTTTGGACTTTCTGGTTCCTCCCTTGAAGGCAAACCTGACCACTTCCTTTAGAGCATGCTCTGAGTACTCGAGAGGCAGAAATAAGAGCTACCACACACTTCATGTTTGGTCTTCCCAGAACTGCCTTAAAATCTCCGTTGTTCAGCTTTGCATTGTTGGGACAGAATACCAAAGAGAAGCAAGTTAAAGAAGGAAAAGTTTGCTTGTCTCACAGTTTCAGAGCTTTAAGTCCATGGCCAGCTGCCTCCATTACTTTTAGATCTGGTGTGAAATAAAACTTTTATGGTGCAAGGGTGTGGTGGAGGAAAGCTGCTCACCTCTTGGCGGCCAGGAAAGAGAGAAAGAGACTGTACTGCTGAGCTTCCTCCTTCCACCTTTGTTCCACTCACCCCCAGCCTACTGTACACTGCTGCCTGCATTTAGGGTGGGTCTTTCTTCTCAGTTGGCTGATCCACATGCTAATAATCTTGGCAGAAAACCTTATAGATGTTTTCTAAGACAAGGGTGCTATACTAATTTCCTCAGTGCTTTTCAATACATTCAAGTTGCCACCCAGTATTAACCATCACAGTGTCTGTTTGAGTGAGCTGGTTTTCATCTTGTTCAGTTGGACAAGAGGAGGCACACATTAGGTGAAAGAAAATGAGGACTCATCACCTTCCTCCTCTTCCTAATCAGGCTTTCTTCTTGTCACTTCAGACGGTGTGGTGTACTGGGCCAGGTCTTGAGAATTCTGATTCAAGAAGCCCCTTGGCCTTGAATGCCTCCAGATATGTTTTACACATGTTGGGAGTTAAGAGTATCTCTTTGCAGCTGGCCTAGGCTCCCCAAGAGGGTTTGAGATCTAGGCCAGCAGTCCACAAACTGTTCACCAACCTATCTGATGAATTATGTGACTTTTCCCACCCAAGGAAAGCAATGGCAACAGAGCACCTGTTTGACAACAAGTTCACGGAAGTGCACTGTCATTTCAAGGAGCCTACCACTAAAAGGGCATGAGTCTTGTCATGCCCCATTTCCTCTCCATTCCATGATGACTGGCCCCAGCCTGCCTTGTACTTTAATATTCAGGGCCTCAGAGTCTAGCTATAGATGCCAGCATCACTGCTTACCTTTGCCAGGGAAAAAAGGTCACTGGGAGAAGCCCCCTGTAATCCCTTCCTGTGTGTTGTCATTTGCTCCCCCTTTCACTCATCAGCCCCTTTTTATGGAGATTGGAGGGTGTGTGTTCACTTTACTCAAAGAGAGAAGTATCATGTGCATAAGTTTCTGCTAGTGAGAGAAACAAGCTGAGGGGGACCTGAGGGAGCAGAGACCCCCCACTTGAGAGGCTGGAGGTGGCTATTTCTGCTAATATTGGCTTCTCCTGCCTGAGAGCACAAAGAATGAAAGAGGACGGCCATTGCCATGGCACACATGACTCCTAATTTCCAGGCCAAAATCAACTTTCTTAAAAATTTGCTGGGGATTTCCTTGTCTAATTTCCAACTGGAATAATGGAGTTTGCTCTCTGGAGGTGAGAGGGGTAACTGTGGAGACCCATGACGACATCATTGGCAGCCAGCTGTGGCAATTCCACATGATGGAATCAATGCTCAGGCAAAAATGGGATGAAAGCAACAACTCACCACCCTGCTTCATGGAATTATGATCAAAAGTCCAACTACAAAGAAATAGAAGCAATCTTTTGAAGAATAAAAGCCCAAAAACAAAAAAGGAAATCATACAAAAGGATTGAGGAATCTACCTTTTGTAAAAATTCACTTACAAGGGAATAAACAAGCAGAAGATCCGAGAGGCCTTACCTCATCTCAGACCTGGGCTGCTCACACTGCTCACTCGCCCGCTGCCCAGCTCTGCAGTGGGCATTGGTCTTCAGAACACATAGGTGGGGGCAGTGCTGGCAGCTCCCCCTCCTCTCACCCCAGGCGCTAATGAGATGCAGGGAGGGGCCTGTGAGAAAGTGATGGAGTGATTTTTGTTGCTGTTGTTTTAAAAACGTCTTTCTCTAGTCCTCTGCCAACAGCTTGTTAGCACATGGCTTGGGTGAGCAAGAAGCTTTTGGCTCCCAAGATGGTTTGATACCCCGCCTCGGCCCCCTGGGGAGGTGTCTTGGGACATTTGTCCATAATGTCTCCAGACAGATGCTATGGAGCCTCTCCAGCAGTCCCTGTCACATGGGCACCAGACTCATCTCCTGCCCAGTGTCCAAGGAAGCAGGTTTTGAGGCCCATCCCCCATCCTAAGTGTCTTTTTCCCATCTGTTTTCCAAAGGTGTGAATGAGTTTGACAGAGGATGAGGAAGAAGGAAAGAAAGAAATTAACAGCACCCCTTACAACCACATCCCCATCATCACCAACACACACGCGCGCACACACATCCACATGAGCCTATATACACACTCATATAGACAGTCAGACATCTGCCAACATAAATCATTGCCAACACATTAAGGCCAAAGGATCCCCACTGTAGGGCTTGCTATGTATAGAGAGTCAGAAGGTTTGCACACTGATCTCAACTCTGCCCTGAACTACTGGACCTTAGGTGGAGACTCATTCTCAGAACTCCCATGTCCTCCCCTCTGGGAGTTATTCATGCATTTCCTGAAGAGCACTGACTGTTCAGTTCACCTATCCCTAAATACTCAGGCCCATACCAGACCTATTCCCAGAACACCCAGCAGGCCTGGAATTTAACACAGATTTGTGGAGCAGAGGAAGACACACAGCCCTTTATAGGAGTGAGATTTCTGATCTTGGCCCCCACGGCTGAGACCAGGAACTGCTCCGCCACTGGAGCCCGTCCGACATTCACCTCCTTTGGTTTTAAACTCCCTGAATATGTACTTTGCCGGCTAAAGCAAGATGTGATGTGCTTATCACCTGCTTCATCATCACCCTCAGTGACATCTACCTAAAAGAGGACCAGTACTGAGAACCCATTCCTAGATGGATTTGGTCAGACACATCTGCTGCTTGACTCTCCCACTTGACCCTGGTCCCAGGCTGCCTATCAGTACTTTACTTTCTGTCTTCCCCTCAGCTGCACTGCACTGTGTGTCACAAAGTAATGATGCACTGTATTATGAATTAATGAGAAGGTTGGTTTGGGGTGGGAGTTATCTTAAATACATTTCTGTGGTATTTATTTTGATTCATTAGTTTTAGTTCATGAGCGTTTGTACAGTATACTTCTCTTCACTCCTTCTGCTCTCAAATGTTCCGTGTCTGTCTTGGAAAGGTGTGAATAGGTTTGACAAAGAATAAGAAAAGGAGAGAAATTAACTATATTTTTCTACCACATCATGATCATACACTTGTAAATGCACACACACACACACACACACACACACACATTATACAGTCAAGCAGACACCCGCCAAAATAGAGTATGACCAAAGCACTAAGGCCTAAGGACCAAGCTACGTTTTAGATGTTTCTTATAAATTCATAATATTTTAGATTCACACTTGAAGTTTCTATATTTAAAAATACTCATTTAATGGATTTCTATTTATTATTATTGGATGTGTTTTATTTTACTTATATGATCTTCTTTTGTGATTTATAACTAAAGAGAAACTTCAGTGACTCTCACATTTTTCTCCTCTTACCAGGCATGCCATGAAGGTGAAGTTCCGACTGCTCTTTACCTGGGTCAGGGCTCAGGCCTGTATTTGCACCATGTCATGGTGCAGATGAGGTGATTTCTCCCTTTGTGACATACAGCAGACTCACAGCCTGCTATAAAACAGGTAGATTCCCCACCCTCTACAACACAAACTCATCACGCATGCAACATCCATAAAGGCTCTCAAGGCCGTGTCCCATGAGACCCTTAGAAAAAATGGGACTGGACCACATGTGACACTCATGATGGTCGCTATGCATGCATATTAAAGTTGTTGGCCTCTGACCCTGCTGTCTCATGCCTTCTGCCATCATCCAGGAGCCAGTAACAGGCTAGTGTATTAGCATATAGTAGCATAAAATTAAATCCCAGATTCTTCACAGACTTGACAATAACTACCACACTACAGTTATTCCTCCTTCTTTTCTTATATTCTGCTTCCAATTGGAGAGAATCTATTTCCTTTATATCACTTTTGGCCTCTACCATTTTGAAAATTATGCACTGTTTTCCTTCCTCCCTCCTTTTCTCTTCCCCTCTCTTTCTTCTGCCGGAGACCAAACCCAGGGCCACCTACATGCTAGAGATGTGCTGTACCTCTGAGCTACATCCCCACTTTTGCTTCTCTTCTTCTAGTGGTTGGTTATCCCTAAAACAGGCACATTTACTTTGACAAAGTTTGAAGTCAACTAAAATTTGTATCCCTTTTCTTAATGAGAAAGCCATCTCCTCAATTCCAATCCTCCCTGTGGTTTTTGGCTATATGTTTTGTTTTGTTTTTGGTATCAGTGATCAAACTCTGGAACTTGTGCTTGGGAGGAAGACACTGGAACCACTGAGCTAAATCCCAGGCAATTTTACTACATTTTTCATCTACTTTTGTTGTTGTTTTGCTTAAAGTCCCTGGTTATTTAGACTTATCAGACATTTGTTTTTCAACTGTTGTTATTTTTCCAACTTTGATTTGGCATTCTATTCCTTAGAAAAAAAGAGTTTGTCACAATCTTAGGGTCTAATGAGACAGCTTTGGAAACTAGACCACTGTTCAACAATGTACCAGAATATGATGCATTTCAAAAGACATTGTGAAAAATTTGTAAATTACATGGCAAAAATGTTGTCATGATCACTTTGAAATGTAAAAGACAGGCTAGAGAACAGTGTATAGGTCTATTGTACAGAAAACAGACTGTAGGATAATATATCAAAATATGAGTTTCTCCACAACATTCAGAGTGCAAATTCAGTGTTTTGTGTCCCAAGTGTCCTATGACAGTCAAGACGTTATGTCCATTTGAACATTCCAAGTAAGTTAAATCCAAATGCTAAATCAGCAGAAAATCTACAATGCTCTCTTCGGTTTCTCCATTCCCAGAATCTCAGTGGGCTTATGCTGTCCTCAGAAGTGTCCATCAATAGCCACACCCAGTGGGGAGCTGCTGCTCTCTGAAGAGTGTAAACTGCCCCTTCTCTCTGCGAATTGAGGAATGCTTTTGACTATTGGGCATCCCAGCCTGACAGTTGGCCATTGGTCCATTGCTGTGATGGTTGTTTGGCCCACGTTGTTATGGTAACTACCAAGGGAAGATGATCCAAAGCCACTCCTTGCTTGGAGTACTCCATCCCTGTCCACCCCCGCCCTGGTCACAGCCCCACTTGTCCCACCCCCCAGCACAGTGCTGAGCCATGCTGCTGGATCGAGCAGGGCTTCTAATGTCAGCCCCACATGTGCACGAACTTTCAGTCCCCCACTCTGAGCTCCTCTTCATTACCTTCGTCCTCACATTTATTGCTGAACTCCTATGGCCCTTCCCTATTATCAGGGACTATTAGGAAGCTCTCAGTCCTCATCTCACAGTTCCTGGCTTGGAGATTTAGGAAGTAGGAACTGAGCCTCTTTGGAAAACGAACTCAAGTTCTTCAGTGACCAGTCTTCTAGTTCTAGGAGACCCCTGTTTAAGACACAAGAGGTGCTTTTAAACCTAGGCTTTCAACAGATGGTTTCTTACCATCCATTCAATTGCCTGATTTGGAAAGTAACACATTTATACTAGATACAGGAAAAAAACATATTTTTGATAATGCTAAGTTATTAAAATGATAAGACATTACAAATTGGCTAATCAGCCAATTTGAGCGGCCCCTGCAGACAAGGGTGCCACTGTAGAACACAAAGCTCATAACTGGAGATAAGCCAGGTGGTGTGGAAACCCTGCCCTCGGTCCTCCTCCCTCGGTCTTCGCATCTCCAGTCTATTCAGTGAAGGTGAAGGAGCCAGGTGGAGACTGGCAGCTCTGATTCTCCCTATGGCAATGTCCTTCTTTCCCTGCCTTCATTTCCACCTGCTTTTGTTCCCTAAAGCATCCTTCAAGCAGAGCTCAGTCAAAAGCAGGGATAAGGAGGGGACTTGTAGAAGAACTGGTGGAAAGCCTTTGAGTTAGTTGTCTGAGGTTCCTTCCTACATCTCCCACTCCCCTCCCACCTCCAACTCTTGCCTCTGGAAGTCAGGGAGGGGCAGACAATGAGCAGGTGGCCCTGGCTGGTGCCTGGGCTAGTGGCAGGTTGGATGGGAAGAGACATGTCAGCATATGGGCTAAGGGAACACATGGCCTTGAGTTCCTGGGGACAGGAGGGAAACAGGCGGAGCAGATGAACTGCTAAGCAACAGGGTTGGTAATTTCAGCCAGAGAACTTTCCAGTGATAAGAAACAAGGGACAGCAGCCAGCAGGAGAGAATAGAAGGGAGGCTGAGGGACTCTGTCCCCGGCCTCCACACAGGATATCCACATTAACTAGGTTTCTCAAAGTGAAAAGCTACTCTCTCGTGGAAGCTTTCGTTCTTCTCAACTTGCAGAGGTGAAACCACAGACAACCATCAACACAAGTCACAACTTCCCTGAAGGAGGCACCCACATCTCCTCACACTTGTGTTTAAATTATTCTGAGCTCCAGGAAGCACCGTGGCTGAACCCAAATGCAGGATCAACACACAAGAATGGATCCCTGGCAGAATTTTAAAACTCACATGGAAGGAACATAACAAGAGTACTAACAGTGGTTGCTTTGGGATGATGCAGTTACGGGTGTGTAGGGGGGCTTTTTAATGAATAACTTTTTTCTTTATACTTTTCATATTTTTATGATGTGGAAGTATTTTTCTGCAATTATTTGAAGTCTAAAAACATAGACAAAGGCTATAGGCGAACATAGGCTAACAAAAAAAAAAGGAAATCATAGGAATGGATCGTTCTAGAATTTATCATATGACAAGTCAGGGATATATTTTTATGCCCAGTATTTGTTTTATCAGCCTGCAATATTTGCTGTACTCTCCCTACAGATAAAGAAATTGATTCTCAAGGAAGTCATTTAGCATATCCAAGGCGACATGGATCATGTCTGGCAGAATGAGATTTCAATCCAGGTGTCTGATCCCAGGATATGGAGGTGGCAAATAACAATGTCCATAGACATTTGACTCTTTGCTGGGGTGATTCTTCACATATAGTTTACTGCACATTACCAAAGCTAGGGCTGAGAATCTAAGCAACCACAGGGAAAAGCTCATTTCCAAACACCAATAAGATGGTGTTAGTAATAGCCACCGGCATCTTATGCTGAGGATATTCATCACTCAGACACAAACTGCACTTCTTAGTGGTGAATCAGTTGGGTGAGTAGTGTTCCAATAGTGATGGATCTCATTTCATGGCTAACACTGGCTGCCCTGGACATTTTAGGCCTTTTTTTGTAACAGAAAAAGTCATGAGTACAGAGATATGCTTGTGGCAACTTCGTTGTTAGCAGCCACGGGACTGTGAGCTCCAAGGGCTGTGTCTTCCTCCTGTGTCTGCACTGAGCAGGTTTCAGTGAGAAGGAGATAGGCCTTAGGATCCCTGCTCCTTTTAGAGTATGCACCATTCCACATCTTTTCTCATCAAGTTCAGGGTTTTTAACCTGAATTCTTTGGTGCATAGACATTTCAGGGATTCCATAAATCACTGAAATGTATGTGCCCATCATAACTGTGCATGTTTGTGTGGTATGTGGGGTGGCAATTTTTATGAGATTTTCAGGAGTACAGAGAATCCTTTCATACAGATCCCTCTCTCCTCATCCTGGCCTGCTCTTTCTTCCACTTCCTGACTACCTTTTTCCATCTACCATTTCTCCATTCTTCTTCCCACCTCCCATTTTCCCTTCACTGAAGGCTGTCATCCCTGCCTGTATTTTCCTCCTTCTCCTCCTCCTCTGCTTGAATTTCTCTCCTCTTTATGATCCCTGTCAGCCTGACCTTCACTCTGTATCTAGCTAGAGCAAAGCCCAGCCATGCAGTCTCTAGCCAGACGTAAGGACCAAAGGCACCATCATCAAACAGTCTCGTAATTTCCTTATTGTTTATTCCCAAGAAGGCAATTTGGCTGCAGCTGAAGTGCAGAGGCCCTGGGGCCTGGTCACAGTCTCTCGTGTCACAGAAGGAAGGAAGAAGTCGCCAGGAACAGGAGCCAGCAGCCTGCTGCACCAACTCTGCAGCCTGCTTCGTGCTGTGCTGCACACCCACCCCTTGCCAGGGAGGGAGCCGCCATTTCTTACCAGCCCCACCCCACTCCCAGCAATGACAGAGACATTTCCAGAAGCTGCACAAGGCATGCCCTGGACTTCTATTTTAAAGAGCCTCACTCAGACAAGGAGGGAGAGACTCCGGATCTTTTCTCACAGGGCACAATAACTAGACAGTGATTCCAGGTTGTCATTTCAAACCACTCTGCACTGCTTCATGGCTGGTCACTCTAATGAATGGTCCTTGCCACCCTATCCTCCCTGAGTCCCAGCCCAAACTACAGGAAACAGAAAGGAGTAGAGGAGCCAGTGGGCTCATGTTGCTCAGACCATTTAAACCAACACACCCAGGTTAATATCTGCTGGCTGCTGGGTAAGCACTGGGATGCGAGTACTGGCTCCCTGCTTACATGGGAGAAGAGTGGGGCCGCTGGGGCAGCTGGAGCAGAGGGGCTGAGGCACGGCAGCGGGAAGTGAAAGCAGAGGCTGACAGTGCGGTCAGACCCTGTGGAGCCTGTAGACCTGGAAGGCTCTGGATGAACTCAGAGTTCATGCTGCCGCTGCCAATATGCTAGTGCTCAGCATGGGTCCACAGACACGCTCCAGTCAGAAAGTCCATCTACTTCCTTAGTTCAGATTCCCATGACAGGAAGTTTAGTTGGCTGAGCTCGACCTGTGGCTGGACTTCACCAACTGGGGCTCAGCCCAGCGTTGGAGTGAGCCCGCTTCCCCATCCTCAGTCTGCACTCTGGCTGGTCAGGCAGGGTCACACATTTATAAGAGGAAGCTTTGAATGGGGATCAGACTGTTGAAGGGATTCTAGCAGTCACTAAGGAGACAGAAGGGGAAAATCAAGGGAATGGGAGAAGGATCCTTTTCTCCATTCTGTTGTCTTTGATGTTTCCCATCAGGAAGGGCACAGGAAAGGAGCAAGAGATCTTTGCATACTACGGTGGACAGTTTGAGCCTAATGAAAGATGGTAAAAGGCAGGAGGAAAACTAACATTTCTTGATCTGCTTAGAACTACAACAACTCTGGAAGTAGGGAAAGAGTCAGAATTTAGATTTTAATCTCTAAAACCAAACAGACAAACAAAAAGTTCCTTTTCTGCTTTTGATCACCTGCTTCCTAAAAAGCCTTTTTACTGAGTCACCTGGTGTGGCCCACAGTGAATTTTTAAGCATCAAAGAACAGCTTGTCTGACCTCTTGTACTGAGTTCTACCTAATTTTCTGAGCTGGAAAATGGAGCAGCCTCCCACCATGCACACCACGCCATCTGACCTATGGGCTAAAAACAAGAGCACAGAGCAATGGACTCGTGGAGGTCATGCACCAAGCTCAGTCATCCCTCCATCCTCGGCCCCCACAGAGACCACAGACAGAAAATCTGAGTGGGTCAGCGGCAGGGTAATTGCCTGTTCTGATCTCCTCCCTCCCTAGAGGTCCCACTGCCCTGATGTTCTTCATCCCCGCCTAGCAGTTTATGTCCTATGTCCAGTCCCAGAAAAGACATCACTCCCCACTCTGGTCTTAATTTCTAAATGTCAGGAAGATTCATTTTTCTCTGTGATCAAGTTTGTGTCTCCTCTTGTGGAAGGACATGAACTCAAATCTCAGAAATGCTATTCATTTTTTAATGCAGTAGACAGTACTTGTCTCTGCTTCCACCTGTCTCATGAACAGAACTTAAATTAATATCTTTGAAATGAAGAGAAGCAGGCAGAAACCCAGGCCAAGTCCCACTCTGTTCTAACACCAGCTGTGCCACCCAGCTTTCTCCTTCCCGCTAGGCCTGCCTCACTTCCTCTCTCTTCTCTGTCATTTCTTAGAGCCAAGCCCAGAAATCAGAACCCCCACTGCTGAACAAGAAGCAGGGCTATAGAATCAAGAGCTACAGTGGGAAAATCCCCAGAGGGCAGGAGAGAACTCCGGGCTCAGTTCCCTGCATTGGAGAAGCTCTGTTCCAGAGAGGTGGGAGACCTTGCCCAAGCCCTACCCACCATTGGTCTCTGGCCTTCCTCTCATACTCTTCCTGGTTCCTCACGAAGAACAGAAAAGGTCTCAATTCCTTCTGGACCATAAGTCCTCACCAGTGCATCCTTATACAACACAACTTCCCTGGTAACCTGCATCTTAAAGTCACTGTCATTGGGTATTGAAAGGAATTCTTTGTATCTTACTAATGGAACCACAGGAGAAGTCAGGGAGAGACAGAGAAAGTCATTTCTTTGAAGTGAGGTGTTTGGTGGTCCTCATGGAGCCACACAGAGGATTGTTTTAGACTATTTGTGAGATGAAGTAATCCACAAAGAACAGAAATTTAGTTCCTTATTGTTCTAGAGTCTGAAAACTCAAAGTTCAAGGCTTTGGCATCTAGTGAGAACTTTCCTGCTGCCAAATCCCAAGGCAGAAGACAGGGCAAGATTATTTTTTTTTTAAAAAAGGACCCCAAACTTGCCCCTTTATGATAGCAGTAATCCCACCATGAGCAGATTCCTCCAGAATCAATCACTACTTAAATGTTTCAAATTACACTGTGAAATTTCAGCATGAGTTTGGAAGGGGACAAACATTCAAACTACTGCAATAGGGATGGAAGAGGGCCGGAGGTGCAACAGGAAATCATACTGGAACACAGTACAGGAGACCGCAGGGAGTCGAAGGAAGAAGGGTGTCGAGCTATCAAGGATTGGGTATTGATTTTATGTTTTTAAACAATCCTTTAAGAAGGAGGACATGATTGTTAGTAATTGTGAAGCCGATTAGCTTCTATCCTACTTAAAAGCTAAGAAATTAACATTTTGCAATTTCATGGGTGGTGGCAGAAGACACCTGGGTGAAGAACAAACAGCTCTATTTTATTTACAAGTGTTGGCCCTAGCGCTTAGGCCCTGCTTTGCATGGGACAACACGAAGGGAGCTGTGAGACATGTGGGCCCTGAATGGGTTGAGTCACGGCACAGCAGCCTTGACATTCCGGGGTCCTGAATCTGTCACAGTGGCTGTGATAAGCCCACGTTTTACTACCACAGGGAAGCGGAGCCCCTCACACCTTTACGGTCTGCTTTTCCCATACCTTTAAAAAAGCTCTAAATCATCCCACCCTATTGACCATGATATTAAATAAAACTTATATACCACTTACACATTGGTAGACGTTTAAGACCTTTCTAAGCTTTTGATATCTAATAAAATCTGCAGTCTCCACAGCCAGGAGTCTCCTTCTCAGGAATTATATAGGTAATTCATTTCATTGTCAGGGAAAAATATATATTAGTACTTCTTTTTGTTTCAGTTTAATTCATCCTTTAACAATCTATTCATGTCTCTTATAATGTATATATTATGATGATGCCAAAAATGAATACTTTATAAAATACATATAGATATGTTAGGGAATATACTTAATTATACCTATTTTTTACACATAAAAATATATGATTTTAAGTTTGGAAGGAACTATTTATATAATACCTTAGTGATAATGATTATTTACTTAAGAAAACTACTTACAAGGGCAATTTCTAGATTAAATGGTATATACTTTCTAAAAAGTTTTTGATTCATTTTTTAATATTATCTAATAATCCTCCAAAAAAGTTGTACCAATTCACTCTCAAAGCATAGCCTGCTAACACTGACTGTATTTACCATAGGGTTTTTTTCAATCCTTAAAAGTTTTATTGATGAATAATAATATTTTAGCTTAATGAGAATCTTTTCCATTACTCAAGGAATTGAACATTTTTCATATACTTGGTATATTAAATTTCTTTTTTAAATTGCCTGTTTATTTCCTTTGCTTTTTCTATTAAGATGATTCATCTTTTATTTAAAAATTAATTTTAAGAGCTCTTTGTATAGTAAGTGTATTCTCCTTTGCTGAATATAAATGTTACAAAAATATTTTCAGCCTATTCTCTTTTTATTTGCTAATGATATTTTCATATTTATATTCCATTAATGTCATCAAAGTAATCAGTCATTTTCTTCATGGTTGCTACCTTTTGAGAGATACTTAAAAAGTAATTTCTTCTACAGTGTAAGATTATATAACCACATCATTTTTTTCTTTTAGGATATTTGCTTTATACTGAAATCTTTAATTCTTCTGAAATGTATTATAAATTGTACAAGATAGAAATTTCAACCTTTACTGAACCATATACACATGTAATGCATATATACAGGGCTATTTCTTGGTTTTTAATTGAAATCTATTGGTCTCTAATTACTGTATTACTATTATAATATTCTAACTTTTATATTTTAATAATACCTTTTAACATGTGGCATTACATTTCAACAACAACACTGATAAACCAGAAAGCACTCAAAAGTGAAGCCAGAAAAACCATTTCATAGAATAAATATTTTTAAAACCAAGAATTTTTAACTTGAGAACAGAAAATTCAACTTTGGTCAAAGACAGGAATTCCAGGGGGCCGGGGAGTTAGCTCAGTGGTTCCGGCGCCTGTCTTGCAAGCGCAAGGACCCGGGTTCGATTCCCCGGTAACCACATAACAATACTGGGTGTGGAGACTCACGCCCAGCAGCAACCAGTACCACAGACCACAGTGCTGGGCGTGGTGGCTCACGCCTGTCATCCCAGCACTCGGGAGGCAGAGGCAGGAGGATTGTGATGTGAGTTGGAGGCTGAGCTCAGGGCCAGCCTGAACCACAAAGCGAGACCCTGTCTCAAAAAACCTAAAAAAAAAAAAAAAAAAAAAGACAGGAATTCCAAAAGTAACCTGAAGACAAATATCATAACTATTTTTAATAGTTAATATTCTCTTAAACAGGTTGCTCTAGGTCTGTGTGACTCTAGGAAACAAGAACAAAGGAAAATGAGCAGAAAATCACTAGAGGAAAGTTTTGGCTCCTCAAAAGACTGTCCTGAAGCTATTCATCGAGGAAAGAAGCAATCTTGGAGGAGAGTAGGGGAGGAGTAGTTTACCAGAAATGTTTAAAAACTAAATGCCTATAC
Source organism: Petromus typicus (assembly GCA_004026965.1). NCBI lineage: Eukaryota > Metazoa > Chordata > Mammalia > Rodentia > Petromuridae > Petromus > Petromus typicus. The sequence goes on along the minus strand of PVIR01001357.1, from coordinate 10,849 downwards.
TCTGGCTTCTCTTCAAATCATATAAATCTTTTGTTTTTTAAAAAACTAGGTACCTAATATTTTTCTGGTGAGAGTTCTCTTTTTTTCTTTCAACTTTAGTTTAATATATGTATGCAGTACATAGTGCTTACATTCTTTGAGGAAGTTGGCATGAGTATATAACATATATTAATTTCTCTTTTTATCCCCCTCTGCCTATGCTTTCATCTCATTTTTTGTTTCTTGTACATGTTATGTTCCCTGTGTAGAGTTGGTCCATGTACAAAACACAACACAGTTCATTTTATTTCTCCCCTTATCCCGCTCCACCTTCTTCTCCCACTATCTTGATTCCCTTCCCACTGAGAGTGACCTATCACCTCAGACCACAACATTTAGTGAAATAAATTACACCTGTTTAAATACCACACAGTTTCTCTTATACAGGTAAACCAGGTTTCTTTTTGTTTGTGTTTTTCTGAAAAAGAGCAAAATGAAAGATAGATAATAGATAACTAATTTTTCAAGACTTTAAGCAAGAAAACATTTACAAATAAGAAATAGGATCTTTGAAGAACGCTTAAACTCTGAAATCCTGACATCTATGATCTTACTATCTTAAAAAAGAATCAATACCACAACTTAATTAACATCAAGCCTCGGCCCCTGAGGGATCGGCGTGGAGAGATCTTGAGGCAGTGAGTACAGCCAAGACACTGCTATCTGACAGTGCACAATCCATGCTCCGCTGTTTTCCCCTCACCTGTAGAGTAGTGGATATCGAGCCAGGGCTGGAATACAGGGTGCAAAGCAAACAGAAATGGAGCAAAATAGTTCTCACATGGTCTTGGTTTATGTTTAAACTTTTTTTATTGAAATCTTTATTGGTACATTACATATACACATCATGATTGCATTCAACAATGAGAATGTTTAAATTTTTAAGTGAGACTCAGGCAACCCCGAGGCTCAAAGGACTACTTCTCCCAAGCCACAAGAAAAAACATGGCCCGGGATGTCAGGGTCCCATTGTCATCCTGTCCAGCGCATAGCAAAGCACCATGTTTTGTTCCCTGTTCACCTCTTCTGAGCACAAAGAAGAGAACTCTCTTTTAATGGCCTGCTACACTATGCTGAGGTCCTGTGAGCCATCCTGTTCAAATGCAGTGATTTTATCTATTATTCATCCACTGCTTTTGGAGAGGAGGCTTTTTAGTTTTACTAAGAAGTGAGGCAGAGCTTTGAAGTGGTCCCCTTTGGGTGGTCACCAGGAGCATGACAGTAGAAGCAGTGCCATCCCTATCACCTTAGTCAGTTTTATGCTGTTGTAGTAGAACACCTGAGTCTATGTCATTTCTAAATTACAAAAATATATTTCTTATAGTTCTCAGACTAGAAAATCCAAAGCTGAAGGGCTAAGAAGCCCCAGACTGAGTGGCCTGTGTCTGGTGAGGGCCTTCTTGCCACTCCATCCCACAGCGGAAGGCGGAAGCTTGGGGAGCATGCGCACGTGCACACTTGTGTGCAATCCTGGGGGAAGGGCTGAATTCATCCTCCAATGCACGATGCCACATGAAATAATCAGACAAAGAAGAGTTGCATATGAATCCATTTGTATAAAATTTTAAACTAAGTAAACTAAATTATGCCATTTGAAACCTAGCTCATGGTTATGGTCTGGGAGGCAGTAGGAACCCAGAAGGAGCTCCTTGGGTTTGGGGGATGCTGGAAATGTTCTGTGTTTTAAATAAGCACTGGGTGCTTGAGTGTGGCTCAATATGTGAGGAGTCACAGAGTTGCTGCACATTTCCGATTCATGTGCTGTTCTGTACATGTTATATTTTTTGCAAAACAAGAGGAAGGCAGTGACCTGGCACTTAACACCATTAAAGACTCCCACAGCCAGGTGTCTTTTCTCCTAGCCACCATGTCCAGAGTGATGCTTTCTTCACTTCCTCCAGAAGAGGATGTAGAAACACTGAGAGATGATGGGATAGGATAGACTCACACATCTGGGGCTTCTGATCAAACCCACATCTCCTGAATCAAATCCCAACCTCATATGTTCATTTAATACTATATAGAGAAAAGTCATACCCCAAAACCAAAAAGGAGAGGAGTGTCAGCATACATAGCTGGTTTCCAGGCTTAAAAACTGGGACTCATTGCCACGAGGAGACCTTACAGTCAGGGAGAAATCCAAGTGCTCGTGAGGCCCTGGTGGGTCCTGAGATACTTTAGGAGCTGGCAGTCTCTGTCTAGCCCTGGGAGTTCATTTATGGACCCTGTGACATCATCCTATGAGGATTCCTCCAGCTGGAGCCTCAGCTGGGTCATGGCACTTCCTAAAATCCTCCAAAGACCAGAATAGAAAGGAGAGAGGGAAAAACCACAGGTAACCAGACTCACTTCAGTCATCTAACCAGAAACATGGGCCTTGGATAAAACTATTATTTTCTGTTTTAAAAATATCTAAAAATTCAAATCTTTCCTTACTGATGCTTTCCTTGCCTATACAATAAAACACTTGGTAACTGTTCCTGCGCAGAGACATCACTGCCGGAATGTTCTGGAAGAAGCTGCTTTCTCTCCTGGGGATCCTGCAGTATGGAAACACTGCAAGTGCTAAGCAGGGCTGCACCATGGAAAAGCAGGGTAGGTTCATCCTCATCCCTGTGTGCTTCTTACCTAAGCCCTATGAGTGACACTGTTGGTGTCCTGCATGGAAATAGTTCACTGCATAGACCATAGTCCCTGTCACTGACAGCCTGAGACTTTCTCACACCTTAGTTTTGTTTTAATGAAGCTCGAGTCCACAGTTCACTCTGGCCACTGGTGGACAAAGGCAACAATGATGCTCCAACTTCTGGGCCAGTCACAGAGAGGGACGATGTGCTCTTCCTGCCTCATGTTCCCTTTCCGTGGGGCTGTGGATGATCTATGATCCAGAGCATAGCAAATTAGGAGGGGCCTGTACTCTCAAGCCACCCGCTAGAGGGCGCTTCATGGAGGCAGGCAGCCCATATAAACCTGGGAAACCGGGCCTTTAACCTCAAACCACTGAGATGTCCCAAGTAGGACTTAGCCCAACCAAGTACAGTCGCTTTATCTTTTTGCCTAGCAGATCCTTGCAAGGCCTCAATCAAATACTTGGAAAAGAGATACCTAAAGTTCATTCCATCTCTCCACTTTTCTCAATTTTCCTTGATAATATGTTATTCTCCTACTCTACCTAAATAATCATCAACATTTAGTCCAGGGGAACCATGTCATAAGTCCAGCTGCTTAAGAGCAATCAGATTTCAAGTCAAGGGTGGAGGTGGTTGGCGTTGGAGGTGTAGTGGTGGAATGTGTGTATAGGGGAGAGTATTTGTTTGTTATTTGGGCAATGGCATTGTAATAGTGTGGCACCAGCTCAATTCATTTCCAGAAATGGGATGCTGCCAGGTGTGCCTGAGACGGTCTGTTGGAGCAATCACCTTTCCTAGGGTAGGTGAAGCTGACTAGTGGTATGGACTTCTTCTAAAGACAGTCCCGCTCAGATAAGATGTGTGGACTCCTCTTTAACCTGAAATATGAGGCAGTAAGAGGCAGTGAGATTTCTCATATGCCTACTTTTAACACTGATGAAAATGCACTTTGTATCTTGCTGAGACTCTAGCGACATCCATAGATTATAGCCTGACTCTCCTCATAGTTGCTGGGGGTAAAAACGTAGTTGCTATTCTCCAGCCAAGGAGTCTCACCAACACTGAATGCTCTGAAATGTAAGTAGTGAAAACATGCATGACTTAACAGGTGAGATGGAAACTGAAGGAAACGACAGCTGACCTGGTGAGCTGGAACCAACAGAGAAGGCAAAGCTGAAATACAGGAAGTAGGACAGAGTACAAGTTTTTCAGAGCTTGAGCTGAACCATAGGCCAGCATATACAGGATTTCCAAAAGAGAATGGTAGACAGACACAGAATAATTGTATCAAATATCTGCTCAATTTTTAACAAGATCAAAGAAGGAGACAATGTCCTTAAAAGAGATAAATTAAAATCACAGGCTATTTTTGCCTTGGGATCATAAACTACTCATCAAAACACTAATTATTCTCCTTTTAAAAATGTTTTCTACCTTCCTTTCAAAAAATTTTGTACACCCCGGTGACATCTTACACTAACAGCTCTGCTATCTGGTAGACATAATAAAACTCAGGGGCAAAACAAAAGTGTATTTACCCACTTTTTTTCCCTAGTACTGAAAGGGAGAGTATGCTGGATAAATGATTTTATTTAAATTCACACATTTTTTGGTGAGAAATAGTATCTCTACTTGTACGTTAAGGAAGTAGAGCTCAGGAAGGATAACTTGTGCACTGTCAAAAGAAATGATATTAGCACCCACATGCCAACTGATATGCTTTGAATGTGTCCCCTCCAAGTCACGTCAGAAACAATCCCCAGTGCGGCAAAGCAGGGACGTGAGGCCCCCGACATGAGGCTATGAGCTCCTTGTCCTCGCTGCTGGACCAAGGCCACTATTGTAGACATCAGTAGAACAAGTCTGGCTCCCGCTAGGCTCTCTCTCTTTTCTCTCTCTCTCTCTCTCTCTCTCTCTCTCTCTCTCTCTCTGTCATTCTGCTGTGGTAAAACACAGGAAGAAGGTCCTGCACGGCAGCTTCTCAGCCTGGGACTTTCCAACCTCCAGAACTGTGAGCCAATCAGTTTCTGATCATTACAAACTACCCAATCCATGGAATTCTGTTATAACAGAATTTATTTCTAATTAATCTGTTATAACAGTATAAAACAGACCATGACAGCTTCCCAAAGGCCACTCTCTTCCTATGGATATTATGCTCACTGACCAATATCATAGAGTAAATTTACAGTGGAATCAGGCCCAGGTACAAGGTTTTCTATCACTTTTGCTGATAAGAGTTTTGAGCTCCATTTGGTAAACCAGAGCATATAGCAATCTGCCTCTTACTGAAGACAAAATTTCCCACTCAAACAATGATCATGATGCCCAATAGTGGTGGGTAAACCTTGCCACCCACCAGTTCCCATTCACCCATCCGCTTATATCCAAAGCCTGGGCAAGATGCCAGCAGCAAAGCAAGGACATATATTTCAAATGGTATGTCAAGATCCCTCTTGTAGGATGAAACCAATGACTCCCTCCTACTACAGTATTCACTTTCAGAAATGTTAGAGCCAAAGAGTTAAAGTGTTTGTTTTCTCATTTTGGGCTGAGGATTTTACCCTGATTATTCCCAAGTTCATCTGGGATTGCTAACGGAATGAGACAGTGTATGAAATAGGATAATTTAAAAATTTTTAAAGATAACCAAAAGGATTAGATAAATAGAGATCATCAAGCACTTAAGATGAGTTAATTATCACTGCTGAGCCTGAAATTTAGTTGCATTTCCTAGCAGGTAATACATAAAAAGAATACATAGTTCTCATTATCTAATGATAATAATTTTCTAAATAATTAAGTAGTTTTTTAGAATCATGGATGTGCATCTCTCTGTGTGTGGTGGGGCTGATTTCAAGAAGCAATGTCTCTTGTGCTTATTTATCTACAACAGACAATAAGAGCCACAGGCACAGTGGTATTTCTTCCTTCCCCATTCCCCATCCTGGCTTTCTTCTTCCATTCCTTTCCTCTTCTCCCTTTTTCACTCCTTCCATCCATCCTTCTCCTTCTCCTCTTCCAGTTTAAAAAATAATGAAAAGTACAAAGAATAAAACATATCTTGTACCCACAGCCTGGAAGCAATTTCTGCTTTATTTTGTAAAATAAGATAAACAGAACAATTCTATGTAATACGGAAGCTTCCAATCATCCTCAATTCCATTTTCTATCCGACCTTCCCAGACATTATCACTGTCAACTTAATATGCATTTTTCCAATGTTGTTTTTACATTTTATATATATATATATATATATACATATAAATTTTATACCATTATAATCTGCTTATATAAATGCTGAGATTCTATGACTTAAATTTTTCACAGTATTATGCATCTAACACTTCTCCATGTTGATACATGAAGATCTAGTTAATTCACTTTATTGAATAATGTTCTGTCATCTGATAGTATCAATGCATTTATGTCTTTACTGAACATACTAGTTTCCATTTTTTGACATTATAATTGAATTTACTACGGATATTCATGTGTGGTATATGATTACTTAAACACATGGTGGAGACTATATGTATGTATGTGTATATACATGTAAATATGTGTGTATATATGTACAAATTTCTCTATAGCTTTCTCAAACAGAAAGTGACTTAATTAGTTGATCTTGGATAGCCTGTAAAATAATTCCCAAAAAATCCAAGAAGTAGGTTGAAACAGTATTTTTCAGGATGTCTCTGATCAGAGAACTACCTCAGTATATTAAAGGACAGCTCTGATAGATATGTCAAGTTGCTACTTACTACCTCAGCCTGTCTGGGCTGGACTCCAGAAGTTCCACTGCCCCAGAAGATCCAGCTGCCTTTCTTCTTTACCAATTTTAGTGCTTCCTTTATCAAATATAATCATACACTGGTTCTCAATAGCTTGTCAAATTTGGTGTCTGATGTATTTCTATGTGAAAATTTCCTTCCAGTACTAGGTTTTTTTTTTTTTTGGTAATCAGTGAGCAAGCTAGAACTCGCTAGTGTCAATTGCCTTATGACGTTGTTACCATTTCCAGGCAAAACAATTGTTTGGGGCTATCCATTTTTCTACTCACTGCACCTCCTAGAACCAATGAATGATGAATATGTAGGAACAACTATATCAAAGCCTCGTGTATACTTAGATCTCTGAACTTCATGTCATGTGGTAGCTAGTCAACTGTTACAACTTTATAACATGTCTTAATATTTTGGAAGTGAATCTTGTCTGTTTTTAAAATTATTTTGACTATTTTTCACATTTTTATGCACTTAAAAATGAACTTGTCAAGTGTGAAGATGTATTTTGTTGTAACTTTATTATGTTCAGTTTTTTACATTCGAATTCATAACCTAATAATGGAAGAACTGGTATCTCCATTACATCTTTCCGTTCATGAATATGGTCCTTCTCATTAGCTATTCCGTTCTTACATTACTTGAATTCATATAATACATATTTTATTCTACTTACTCAGTTTTAGTTCTTCATGCCATTGTGAACTGCTTCTCTTTTATATTATATTTTCTAATTTGTTTAATGCTGGTGTGTATATGCTATAAGCCTAAGTATGTTGGTTTTCCACCTAACTGCACTTTAAAAATACTGATACCAGGGCCGGAGATTTAGCTCAGTGGTTCCGGCACCTGTCTTGCAAGCACAAGGGCCCAGGTTTGATCCCCAGTAACCACATACAATACTGGGTGTGGAGACTCATGCCCAGCAGCAATCACTACCACATACTATAGTGCCAGGCATGGTGGCTCACGCCTGTAATCCCAGCACTCGGGAGGCAGAGGCAGGAAGATTGCTGTGATGTGTGTTTGAGGCTGAGCTCAGGGCCAGCCTGAACTACAAAGTGAGATCCTGTCTCAAAAAACCTAAAAAAATAAAAAATAAATAAAATACTGATACCAATGTACAAATAACAATTAAATCTTTAGCTTTTAGTCCTGCCTCTCTTATTTTAATATCTTGTGTAATTAGCTTTGTTAGAGCCATAGGCACAATGTTGACACAGAGTGACTGATAGTTGACAGGAGTTTTATTTATTTCCTTTAATGAGAACATTTTATAGTTGATTATTACATTTTCTATAGTACACGATTATTATTATTATTAAGTGAAGTGATACTCCTAACTTACCAGGAGATCTTTTGAAAATCCTGAAAAAGTGTTGAATTTTATCAGATTCTTTTTCTGCATCTGTTGAAAAGATAATTTTTTTTTTTTTGTCTTTGAAGGAAACAAACTGACTGTCGTGGCCAAGACAGAACTATAAAATATTAGTTTATTGGAACAAAATGAATCCTGACATAGCAGTCCATTTTCTAACTGAGACTCCATTGGCATTTGAGGTGGGAAGGGTTTCTCTTGCTCAGGGTTGTCCCACATATCCCAGGAGGACCAGAAAGCTAGCCTCCACTCACTAGAAGCCAGAAGCATGCCCCACGTTAAATAAGAATCAAGAACTGCCTCCACAAATCACAGTGCCCTCCACCCAGAGGTACTATCATGTAACTCCAGGGATCCAGAGACAGCCTAGACACCTGCGGGGGCATGTCATAAAGCTGAGACTTACCAACTTCTGCCTCCAGACCCTCCTTTCAGAGCTAATCTGACTCTACCCTGCTATAAAATCTTTACTCCCACACCTTCCAGCTTTGCTAAAGAGTTATTAAGTTATTCCAATTTCTTCTAATTTTCTTTTGTTCCTGCCTTAAGTAATCCTGCTGGGGATCTCTAACTTCCTTCATCGTGAATAATTACTGTCGAAAGACCTGTCTCTTTTCCACACTCCTGCTTGCTGTTTTCAGGAGTATCAAGCCTGACATGACGTAACCCGTGGTCTCCTCCAGTCTAGTGGTTCTCAGCAGCAAGAGGAGGATGTGTAACCTGGAGGTTGAGGAAATATGTTAGTGTTCATCGCTGTGATTTCCTGAGAATGGCAACTTCAAAAGGAAATATTCACTGCAACTAAAAGTTTTCTGAGGTTTAAGCCCGTGGTCCCTAAACTGGGTTGCTTCTGTGCTATGGTAAGACAGAGCATCGTGGTAGAGAGGTTGTGGTATAGGAAAGTTGCCCACCTCATGCTAGAAGTAAGTAAAGATGACAATAGGAGAGAAGGGAAGAAGCTAGGAACCAGATACAGTCCCCAAAGCAATGTCCCCATGACCCACTCGCTTATACAGACCCTGGGTCCTAAGTGTCCATTATTTCCCAGTAATACCACTGAAGTATAATCTCATAAGCAGACTAACCCAGGATGAAGATAGAGCCCTTTATGATCCAATCACCTTCTGAACATACTGTTTCTTAATACATAAGACTTGGGGGGGAGCATTTTTATCTAAACCATAATAGTCAGTGAAGCCAAACATCCTTTGAGCAGTGAAGACTGCCAGCAGACAGATCTTGAGTTGAATATGGATTTCTTCAGGCTCTTAAAGGATGTCTATTTGAATCCAAGAAGCAAGCAACTGAAATATATTTTAGAAATAATTGCTCCAATTCTTCCTCTATATAACATGCACCCTGACAATTTTCTAGATTTCTAGGATAATATCTAATATTTTGATAATTTAGGAATGTTAATGAAGAAGGGACAGATAAATTTTTAAGTTCTTTAATAATTTACTTTGATGGATAGTATAAAAGGATACACAAGAGACTCTTTTGCCACCTACTAGCTATGTGATAAAGTTATCTAACCTCCCTGAGCTTCATCCTACTCATTTAAAGATCAAGGATAAGCATGTTTGGCTATATATGATTGTTATGAGAACAAAAACAACATATATTTGGTAGGTGCACAATAAGTGTAGCATTATTAGCCGAGGAACTCAAGAATATGTAGTCAGCTTCCATGTATGCCACTTCTAGAATACTTTTCAAGACAAAACCTCAGTGTAGACCAAATTTAACAAGGATTAAACTCTAGAGTAAATAAAATAGACTTTCCATTAAGAGAAGCCTTCCCTGGTCAACAGCACAGAAGGGAAAGCTGTAATCATCTTCTCTGTTAAAGATCTGGGGATGTTATAGAAAACACAGCCATTCTTTCATTAACAAACCTAACCATCCATCTGTCCATCCATTCCTGGAAGAGGGTGGGAACAGAACAAAGGATAAAACATCTCCTTGATATTAAAACCACATCTCACTTCAAAGCACAGGGACAAGAAAATCAACAAAGAAAAAATACAGATATGAAAATTTTCTCATGAATTTAAAATGTTTGTTTCACTCTATTAGCCATTTAAAATTTACAAATAACTCCCTCTTCTACCTAGGTATACAGTGATTATGTTTAAACTGAATTCTTGATGTTTATAACAGTGCCAAGAAAACGTCACTCTTAAGATTGGTGGTGGAAAAAGACCTAGAATAGCCAAAGCAATTCTAAGCAACAGGGACATGGTGGGGGGTATCACAACTCTGAACCTGAAACTATACTATAAAATCACTGTGATAAAAACTGCGTGGTACTGGCAAAGTAACAGACCCGAGGATCAATGGAGTAGACTAGAAGATCCAGAAACTACTCCAGATACACTGAGCCACCTCATCTTTGACAAAGGAGCCAAAAATCCTCAATGGAGGAAAGACAGCCTCTTTAACAAATGGTGCTGGAAAAACTGGGCTTTAACTTGCCAAAGGCTAAAACTACATCTAACTCTTTCACTGTGTACCAAGCTAAAATCAAAGTGGATAAGAGACCTAAATATTAAAACAGACACTCTAAACCTACTGCAAAACAGGGTAGGTAAAACTCTCAAAGACATTGGCTTAGGGAAAGACTTCATGAACAAAACTTCTATAGCACAGGAATTGGCTGAGGAAATCAACAAATGGGACCTCATTCTTTTAAAAAGCTTCTGCACAGCAAAGGAAACCACCAACAGTGCAAAAAGGCAACCAACAATGTGGGAAAAAATCTTTACCAGCTGTTCCTCAGATAAAGGGCTACTATTTAGAATATATAAAGGGCTCAAAAAAATCAGCCCACCCAAATTTAATGATCCAATTCAAAAATGGGCATCTGAAATGAATAGATGTTTTTCAGAGGAAGAAGTAAGAGCAGCTAAGAAGCATATGAAGAAATGCTCAACATCATTAGTCATTCGAGAGATGCAGATGAAAACAACATTGAGATTTCATCTCACTCCACATAGAATGGCTGCCATTTCAGA
>PVIR01001356.1:112645-126699 GCA_004026965.1 Petromus typicus | reverse complement strand
GATGAAATCTCAATGTTGTTTTCATCTGCATCTCTCGAATGACTAATGATGTTGAGCATTTCTTCATATGCTTCTTAGCTGCTCTTACTTCTTCCTCTGAAAAATATCTATTCATTTCAGATGCCCATTTTTGAATTGGGTCTTTAAATTTGGGTGGGCTGATTTTTTTGAGCTCTTTATATATTCTAGATAGTAGCCCCTTATCTGAGGAACAGCTGGTAAGGATTTTTTCCCACATTGTTGGTTGCCTTTTTGCACTGTTGGTGGTTTCCTTTGCTGTGCAGAAGCTTTTTAAAAGAATGAGGTCCCATTTGTTGATTTCCTCAGCCAATTCCTGTGCTATAGAAGTTCTGTTCATGAAGTCTTTCCCTAAGCCAATGTCTTCAAGAGTTTTACCTAACCTGTTACAAAGTTTTGTTTTGTTTTGTTTTGTTTTTTAGGTTTTTTGAGACGGGGTCTCGCTTTGTAGTTCAGGCTGGCCCTGAGCTCAGCCTCCAACTCACACCACAGCAATCCTCCTGCCTCTGCCTCCCGAGTGCTGGGATTACAGGTGTGAGCCACCACACCCGGCACTGTGGTATGTGGTATTGATTGTTGCTGGGCGTGAATCTCCACACCCAGTATGGTATATGGTTACTGGGGATCGAACCCTGGCTCTTGCACTTGCAAGACAGGCACTGGAACCACTGAGCTAAATCGCCGGCCCAGTTACAAAGTTTTATAAAGAAAATTTAAAATCAATACCAAATATAACAATTATGACGACGTTATTACACTAGAACTATTAAGTTTTTTATTTCTAAAAATATATTTAAATTTTCATTTTAGCATAAAATAATTTATCAATAGATTCTTTGTCTACTTATATAATTACATTTTTTTTCTAGAATCTTTTTGAAATAAAGTGGCTAAGTAGAATGTACTTGTTTACAGATGTATTTTATAAATAACTGTTGTCCAATCTTTAATTTTTAGATTGACAGTATCTGACTGCATATTGTTTAGGCAATTTAACTATCATGATACAATTATATAACAATTATGTAAACATAAGCCTGGAAAAGTCAATTATCATTAACACTATTGGCCTGGTGGTCATCAGTATGATAAAATGGTTTTTTAATAAATTTTTGCATCTCAGAAGACCTGGATATTGTACTTGGGAAACACAAATATATGTAATATACCATGAAGTAAGCAATAATTAGCATCATGGATATGTAGAAATCTTTACATATATTTATTTAGTTTTTAATTCTTAAGGCAAAATTTAGATTCCTTTAACAAGTTTGTATGGTATAACTGCACTGACAAGAATTAAAAAACATGGCCAGGGGTTTAGCTCAGTGGTTCCAGTGCCTGCCTTGCAAGGCAAGGACCCTGGTTCGATTCCCCAGTAACCACAATACAACAATTCCTAGTGTGGAGACTCACACCCACCCACATACCACAGTTCCAGGTGTGGTGTCTGACACCTGTAATCCCAGAACGTGGGAGGCAGAGGCAGGAGAATTGCTGTGAATTCAAGGCTGAGCTCAGAGCCAGCCTGAACTACAAAAGCAAGACCATGTGGCAAAAAAAAAAAAAGAATTAAAGAACATCATTAGAACGCTTGTAAGTTCAGAAAACAACATTAATGGCCACAAACAGATGTATTATTATCCAATATTTAAGTGTATCTCATTTATATAATAGTAAAATGCTTGCTTAATTAATGTTGATGCATGTATTTAAGGAGTTGTCAAAATTTTGATAATTTTATATGTGTATGGTTTAGATGTATATTGTATAAAAGAGAGCACTTATTTTATATTACATAAAAGTTAACTTTAAAGCTACACTTGCACTATGTTTTATTTTCACGTACATCTCTAGTCCCAGATAAAAAGGGTGCATTATAAACTAAGATCCTAGTTATTTAAGCTGTCATAAAGTGATCATTAAAAACATTTTTAAGTTAACATTTAAACTGGGCTTTACAGTTCTATAAGTAACCAAAAGCCTAATGATAGAAACACAGGAAATTATTTAAATAAAATATAAAATCTATATTCTTTATCTAGTTTTTATATTTTAATTTTAAAAATAATATTTGCTGAGATGGGCAAATAACACTAGAAAATTCACTCATCCATGGAGAAAATGGAAGGAAACTGGTTAGGTATCTCTTTCTTTCTTTTTTTTCTTTGAGACAAGGTCTAACTTTGTAGTTCAGGCTGGCCCTGAGCTCACTATGTAGCCCAGGCCAGCCTCAAACTCACAGTAATCCTCCTGCCTCTGCCTCCCAAGTGCTGAGGTTATAGGAGTGAGCCACCATGCCCGGCACTGTGGTATATGGTTACCAGGAATCGAACTCAGGACCTTGTGCTTGCCAGGTAGATGCCAGAACAACAGAGCTAAATCTCCAGCCTAGCAGCTCTTTTTTGGAGCCACAGAGAGGAGTTTTGCCTGGAGGAGTTTGTCTCGAGGGTTATTTACTTAGAGGAAAATTTTTAAATAATATCTTAATATAAAGTTTAATATTAGAAATTCAACTCTGTCAAATTGAGTAATCTTAAACCTTTATACATGTTAATAATTTATTAAAGCACCCAACAGCAGGCTTTTTTTTTTTCAGATTTTGTCTTTATTAGTGCACTTGTGTAGTACAGTGTTTACATTCCTGGTGGCGAGTTGGTACATGTCCAGAATGCATTTAATTCCTTTTACCATCCCCCGATCCTTCCCACACTCACATCTTCCCTCTCTTGATCTTCTTCTGCTTTGCTTTACTTTGTACATGTTTGCAGTACATAGTGTTGACATTCCTTGCAGGGAGCTGCTTCATGTATAGGACACATCTCAATTCCTTTCTCATCCTGTCCCTCCCCCGCCCCTCCTCCATCTCTCAATCCTTCCCCTTCGAGAAAGATCTATCTCCCTACTTCCTGTTGAAGAGCCTGGCAGGTTTTCACTCACTGATACTTCAGTGAGTTTGGTTATCCTTGAATTTTTTTTTTAATTCTACAGGCACTTTATAAAAAGTACACAAATGTTTAATTAACCTACAAAAAAGTACTAAATGTAATATTTCATTGAGGAGATTAAGACTGAGACAATCATGAGATTGTCCATCAGGGTGATAAAAAATGAAACCCTCATTTCCTATTGGTAAGGATGAGAAACAAACATGACCATGACTATGACGTCACATTATGAAATGGTACTTTTGCGACAACCATTTGATCTTTTCTGATGATGAGAAGGGTGCCCCTACTCTATGATCCAATAACTCCATCACTGGTTATTAAGATAAATATTCTATGTCCATAAATGAATGTGCACAAGAGTGTTCACTAGACTGTATTCATACTAGTTAAAACCCATAATTATCCCAAATATCCATTAAAAGAAAAGTCATTTACATTGTATTCATACAGTGAAGTGCTAAGTAATAAGAAAATTGGAATATGTCATTGATGCAATAAAATTAATTTTCAAAATATGTCAGACAGATACAGGCACACAAAAAAGAACACTGTATGATTTCATACACGTGAGGAGGAAGAACATCAAAGCTAATCTCTAGCTTTAAAAGACAAATTGTATCTCTGTGTAGATGAGGACAAACTGGAAAGGAAGATGACAGAACTTTCAAATACAGTGAGATTATTCCCTATCACAATTTGGATATGTCTGAGAGGCTCAGTCCAAGGGTTAATATACATGAAAAGCTGTACTAATGAATAAATAAATAAAATATCATAAATCATCAAGGACATAAGGAGATCACAAGGGGATATACCATTATATGATATTGAAGTAACTAAAATTTTTTTTTTTTTTTTAGATTTTTTTGAGACAGGGTCTTGCTTTGTGGTTCAGGCTGGCCCTGAGCTCAGCCTCAAACTCACATCACAGCAATCCTCCTGCCTCTGCCTCCCGAGTGCTGGGATTACAGGAGTGAGCCACCATGCCTGGCACTGTGGTATGTGGTACTGGTTGCTGCTGGGTGTGAGTCTCCACGCCCAGTATGGTATGTGGTTACCGGGGAATTGAATCCTGGCCCTTGTGCTTGCAAGACAGGTGCCAGAACCACTGAGCTAACTCCCCTGCCCCGGAAGTAACTAAAATATTAAAGTCTGCATGCAAAATTTTATCAAATTATGAAAATATCCAGCCATTTAATTTTCTTTGAATACATATTATTGCTGTGCTGCTCTGTCTCTCCTTTCTTGGGAACATATTACAATATACCAAATTGATACTCATATACAGGTCATTGATGTTCTAGGTTTTATTTGATTTGTGTTGCTTCTTAACCACCTTCTCTCTGCACATTACTGTATTTTGAAGTTTTTTTGTTTTTTTTAGGTTTTTTGAGACAGGGTCTCGCTTTGTTGTTCAGGCTGGCCCTGAGCTCAGCCTCAAACTCACATCACAATCCTCCTGCCTCTGCCTCCCGAGTGCTGGGATTACAGGCATGAGCCACCACGCCCGGCACTGTGGTATGTGGTACTGGTTGCTGCTAGGTGTGGGTCCCAGTATTGTTATGTGGTTACCGGGGAATCGAACCCGGGCCCTTGTGCTTGCAAGACAGGCTCCGGAACCACTGAGCTAACTCCCCGGCCCTGTATTTTGAAGTTTTTGATGCTACATTTTTGCACCTATTTATTTGTTCTCTAAAATCTAATAGGTATTAATTTCAACCATATTGTTTACTTCCAAAAAATTTTATTGAGAGAGAAAGCTTCTGCGTAAGAGAAGAGAGAACCTGGAAAGGTAGGTAACCCCTACCCTTCAATATTTATATAACTAGTTTTGGTTTTGTCTTGTTTTGTTTAGTCAGAAGTCTGTAGGGGTAAAACATAAACTGAGATGAACTCAAAAAAATTTAAATGAAGCAGCTGTAGGTCCTTTAACTGATTATGAAAACAGATGAGCAGGCAGAGAAGCAGACCCGAAAACATGCATTGCGTGAGAGTGCACCTTTGGATATACTGGCCATGCTGAAATACAATAATAACTGAAGGGGAGATGGCTCTGTAGACGTTAACATACCAAGGAGATAAATTGCTTCTCCAGCTTCCTCCAGCTGCAGCACAAAAGCACCACCCATTAGCCCAATGCCAAGAAAGAGCCAGCACTTTCTGCCTTCTGGACCAAATCTTGGTTAAATCTACATCCGCCTAATTTCCTGGCTTCTGTTCGGCCCCGTTGGAGTGCTTCTGTGTACTCCAAGGGGCCGGACCAGCTGCCCTCCCAGTGGGGTCAAATCGTACATAAACGCAGTTTTTCAATTTTTAAGGGATTTTATTCTACCCTTGGTCAGACAAGTGAAGAAACCCAGAAGCCAGGACTCAGATCCAGGCCTGACCAAGCCCTTTCAGTCCTGTGTCCAGTGATGGTCACCATTTCTGTCTGAGGAGAAGTAAGGAAGACTGTCCCACTGCACCGAGTAACCACTCAGCCCTGCCTGCGGAGCCTGTGCCACAGGTCCCTGTGGTCCACCCAAACCTGAACTCCAGGGCAGCTGAAGAAATCTCACCACTGGTGGGAGGCAGACAGCCAGAATCGCAGTATCAGTTACTTAGTGTAGTCTAAGGCAGGAAGGAAAGAGGAGTAAAAGGCTGTGATCTCGGTCTCTTGATTTCCCAAAAGCTCCATCTCACTGTGTCTTGGAGTCGAGCGAGGATAGGTGCCTATAGGAGCTGCAAATACATCAAGAGCCCTCAAAATGTCCTCAGGTGGCCGAGGAACTAGTCTTACTGTAGCTTCTGGCAAACTGGGCCAGAGTCCACGGCCTGGTGTCGGGCCCCCGTGCCTGTACCCATCGCTAAATCAGAGGAGGGAATGACCTGCCATGGATATGAAAGGAAAAGTGACTGCCAGCGGGCCAGCACCCCACCAGCTTGCACAACCTCAGCCTCCGTGACGGCAGAGGCCACATCTCTGTCCATGCCATGGGGCCCTTGCTGCAAGCGCTGTGGCAGACACCTCACAGACAGTCAGTCAGTATTTGTGAGGAGGATGACCCAGCCAGTCACTCAGATGCAGAAAGCAAAGAGGAGAGAGAGAGAGTGTGTGGTACGTGCCCATGTGCAGTGTGTTGGTCATCGGTGCATGTAGTAGATGTATATGCATGTGTGACAGCTTTAGTGATGGTGACCTTGCCCCCTGGTAACTGGACCCTGTCCCTCTGGGAGCCTGACCCTTTCTGGGCGGCAGCTGCTCACCTTGGGCAGAAGTGAGGAGGTGGTGGACAGAAGCTGTGGTTTCTCTGCCTGCTGCTGCGCAGTGGCCACGCAGAACCTGAGCCCCGTGGCCTGTGGGAGAACGGGAGGAAATGCATTTCCCTTTCAAACTGTCTAAAGTAATGCTCTGTACAGTCACAATCCCAGGGACTTCCTCCAACGAGGCTTCCCCTCCTGATAGCCTATTTGGGTACTAACTTGTCAATGGGTTAATCCCGCTGATGAAGTCGCTACTCTCAGTATAGAGGAGGTTACAGAGCCTCAGCCGTGGGTCTGTCTCCTCTGAGACAGGATGACATACGCGAGATAGGAAGGAGAGAATACAAGACAGAGTGCTGAGAGCAGAAGCTGGGTCTCGGGCTGATCAAGCTGCACTGGACGAAAGGCAGAAGGAGGTCCAGTGATGGCTCATTACAAGAGGGGGAAGGTGGGGAGCAGGGTAGAGTCTGGACACCTGCAGAACAGGACTGAAAAAAGGAGGCACTAACTTATCTTTGCTGAGGAGAACGATTCAGAGGGGAAGAAGTGAGTTGGAGTTGAGTAGACTCCGGCTGGAAGTGAGCTCGGCCAAGCCCTACGACGTCCCGGGGCCGTTGACGGAACAGCTGTCCTAGCACCATCCTCTGGTCTGTCAGCTACTTGGATGTGCCATCTTAGTGATCTTTCAGCCCATTCAAATCTTCTGAAGACCATCACCCAGGCTGATGCCTCGATGGTCACTTGATGGAGACCAGAACTATCCAGCTAAACTGCCCCAGAATCCCTGGCTCAAAGAAACTGGGCAACAAGAATTGTTCATTGTTTTATAAATGGTCAAATTATAAGATAATTTATTATGTGGCAGAGGATAACTGATACATATGCCCGGCACACAGTAAACTTTTAATAAATGACAACGAGGTCCTGTTAGTAATCAGTTTTCTCTGGAATCAGGCTTTGCAACTAGGTTTTGTTACGCAAGCTTCCTTCTTTCTTTTAAAGTGTGGCAGGGATATGCCATCATTCACTGTGTTGCCCACTTAAGACTATACTTCCCAATTGTCCTGGATTAGCCCTGTCATGGCCAATGGAATGGGGAAGACGTCAGGGCCACAACTCCACATCTCCCTAAGACTCACTGTCTGTGTATCTTTCTCTCACCGGCCTATTTGTGACACACGGTGCCTTGAAGGTATAAGAGGATAGAGCTAAAAGATGTGACCATCCATGGCTGACTTTATATATGCAACATGCTCAGAAATTGCATGATGGCTCCTCTCGGCCTAAGACTCAGGAAACACACCAGCAGGACCATCTTTTTTTTTCTATTTCCTCAGCTTGACTCTGGCCACCAAGCCTCCCGGAGGCCACAGAATGGCCATAGAGACAAAGTCATGGTAGATTGTTGTAATTTGTATCTGGAACATCCCCTTGGGCCCAAGTGTGGCCCTCCTCCGAGGGGAGGGAGGACTGGGTGGGAAGTCTAAGGGATTGAGAGCAGGTCCCCGAGGGAGCTGTGGGACCTGGGGCAGTCATTCTTCCCCTCTGTTCCTGGCCATGTGATGAGCTGGTTTTCTCCGTTACACCTTTCTACCACGATGTGTGCAACACAATGGGACAAGTGACCGTGGACTGAAACCTCCAAACTGTGGACCAGAATAAACCCTTTCTCTTCATACATTGAATATCTCAGGTGTTTGTTACAGTGCTGGAAAGCTGACTGACACAGGGGCCTTGGACACAAATTCTTTCTCAGCTTCAGTTTCCTCAGTAAGAGGATGGAGAAGCTTGACCTTTTTTGGATCATCCAGCTTTTCAGGATGGGATCTGGGGCTGAGAATGGATTCAAGACCTGATTGTGATCTCTCCATCGAGTGCCACAGAACCCAATGAATTGGCCCAGTATGCAAAGTTAAGCAGGGAGTCTGTTTCCCAGCCATGAGTAAATATTCACCATTAAGAGGGCCAAGTCCCTGCGTTCAGCCGATCAGCACAGTGATGAGCCTTGTCCCTCCTGGCTCTGAACATCCCCATCGCCAAGGTCTTGCAAAACCCTTCCCTTGGGGCAGCAGGTGGCTGTGTGCAAGGCTTTCTGGAGGAAGGTCCTCCGTGCCTGACTCAAAGTTTTACAGATGCAGCTGGAGTCCTTTCCTTGGAGTCTTCCAAGGCCACGCAGGCCCATCAAACACCAAATTATAGCACCAGCCCTTGTTAATTATCCTCCCAACCTGCTGCAGATCCACTGGCAGAGGATCAGACGCCCTGATCGCTGAGGGTTAATTACTGACTTGGCGCCCATCTGCTTGGTGAGAACTTATGAAAGACTATTTTCTTTCTCTTTCCAAAGGCAGAAACATTGGCGCAGCAAGTGGAAGTGGGCGCTCAAGATGTTTACTTTGTAGTTAACAAAGAAAAGGATCTTCGGGCTCAGGGGCTGAGCACTTTGCTGGGCTGAAGGAGAAGCTGCCTGCGAGGGGCCCCTTGATCCCAGCAAGTGCCTCTGGAAGTGACCCCAAGTGGGGCACGGCGTGGTGTGGGCAGCAGAGTGGACAGAAGGCTGGTCCAGCAGCTTCAGCCAGGCCCTGGGTGACTTTTCCTGAGAGCTCCCGGGCTGATCTGGAAATACACACGCCAGCATTTTCACTGATTTCTTCTGAGCAGTGTCATGGTGAGAATATGTTACCCTTCCAAGGTTTTTTTTTTAATCAATGTGCATTTTATTTTCAGAAGTAGCACATGTGATTCATGAATGTACAAGATTCAAGCCACGTGTCGGTACATCCAGTCAATGTGCACCTTCTGCGCCCTCCCCTTCCTTCTTCTTCTTGCTTCAGAGGTGACCGCCGTGAGTGTGTGGCATGGACTTTTTAGGGATTTTCCTGTGCTCTTGCAGAAACATAAATGTATAATATTTTGAAAAATTTTTACAAAGACCAGCACAGTAGCACGTGCATGGGTCCCAGCCACTTGGAAGCTGAGGCAGGAGGATGCATCTGAGCCCCTGAGTGCAAGGCCACCCTGGGAAACACAATGGGAATGGTATCATACTTGGGTTTTATTCAGTGTTATTATTTCTTTTTTTTTTTTTTTTTAGGTTTTTTGAGACAGGGTCTTGCTTTGTAGTTCAGGCTGGCCCTGAGCTCAGCCTCAAACTCATCACAGCAATCCTCCTGCCTCTGCCTCCCGAGTGCTGGGATTACAGGTGTGAGCCACCACGCCCGGCACTGTGGTATGTGGTACTGGTTGCTGCTGTGCGTGAGTTTCCACACCCAATATAGGTATGTGGTTACCGGGGATCGAACCCGGGTCCTTGCACTTCCAAGACAGGCGCCGGAACCACTGAGCTAAATCCCCGGCCCCAGTGTTATTATTTCTTCACTCAGGATGTTCTAATAGCATATTCGTAAGTGTACTACATTAATTTCTAATGGTAACAGAATTTCACAGAAGGGAAGTAAAATAATTTACTCTTCTGTAGACCAAGTTCCTTTTATAACCAGGAATAAGTACACTTTCAAGAAAATACTCTGCTGTCTAGTTGCTTGGGGTCAGGGCTCTGGGGATTCGTTCGCTAAGGTGTCACTGTGACAGAGTTCTGAGAGGTCCAGCCTCGATCAAGACCTGGAAGCCAGGAATCCCACTATTTGGAGGCGGTGTTTAGGGCAGGTCTTTTCTCGCAGGGCTCCAATATTACCACAGGGTGGCGCTAGTGAGCAAGGCTAAGACACCCGGGCTCCTGCTGGGACCGACAAGGACTCAGAAAGCCGGGGTTGGAGCTGTGCGGAAGGAAAGCCAGGGTCTCACTGTACTTATCTACCCAGCAGGGGCCTTGAGGGAAGTAGAGGACATCCAAATTCTGCCTTCTGAATTGAAGCAATAGAAAATGAAGCCCACTGAGCATAGGCAGCCACCAGCAAGGAATGTTTATTTTTACCCACCGGGCTCAAACGGGGTCCCTGTGTGCTCAGTGGTCCCCGTGAAGTCCGGTTTGTCATGCAGCTTTCCTCCCTGTCACTTTGAGTTCTTCGGAGTCATTCTTAATTTAGAACAGCCATTAACAACAGCTGAACACGATGGCCTGTGCTTGTAATCCCAGCGCTGTGGGAGTCTGAGACAGGAAGGTGGCCAGTTCGTGCCCAGCCTGGACAATTTATGGACTTTGTGAGATTCTGTCTTAAAACAAAAAAATCAGAAAAGAGCTGGGAATGTAGCTCAGTGCAGAGGCCCCAAGTCCAATCCCCAGGGCAGGTGGGGTGAGGTGTCAAACAGATTGAGGACTCTCAGGGCAGTGATAAAACCCAATATATTACCCCTATTTTACAGAAGAGCAAATGGAGATCAGGCAGAGTAAGTCATTTAAATAAGGTCCGGGAAGTAGTGACAATCTGAGTGCAGGTCCCCACGGCCCAAAGCTCACAGTCTTAGCATTTCCCTGACAGGGAGCGAAGCCAGGTTGCTTGGCCAAACTTCCCTACACAGGCTGCGACACGAAGCCCATGTCCTCTGCCCTGTGCATGCGGCTGCCTTCCTTGGCCCAGCTTCCAGACCCCATCGACCCAAAGGATACACAGGTCCAGCTGGGGGTTTGTTTCGGAGGTGGAGAACTCTGAACTCTCAGGCCCAAGTCAGAAAGACTGGGATGGAGAAACGGCACAGAGTACCGAGAACAGCCGGTCTTTGCATCAGCCCGAGGGCCTCCAGAGTCAGCTGGGTAGGCCGGGGGTTTGCACCAAGTTAAACCGATTCTGTCTGCTCATTTACTAAGAGCTTCAGATGGTGAAACCTGGCCAAGCATGGCGGCATGCAAAGGGGACAACCCTGCCCGCCCTGCAGGAGCAAGAAGAAAGCCAAGTCTCTAAGAGACTGGAGGATCCTCCACAGGGGAAAGGAAGCTGATTTTAGTCCAGCCTTTGGCTGGGAGTCTGCAGGATGGTTCCAACTCCTGGGTCTTAGCAAAAGAGAACAAGAAATTGCCGAGGGTGGCAAACTGGTTGTAATTAAGAGAACCTGGGAGATGCAAAATAATGTGAGGGCCGCCAGCTGTCCTGGATCTGGGGCCTCTGTCCTTGGGGGCCCTGCGGGGGAGCGGGGGAGCAGCTCGGGGAAACAGAGGGCCTCCGCTGAGGTGCAGACCGCGGCGCGGCAGGGTGTGGGGGGCTCTGCCTCATACCCCGGACCAAGGCACCTCGGCCGCCTGATGGGCCCCCACCCCACTCCTCCACCAGCTTGCCTTCCCTTCTTCCACAATCCAGACTCACTCAAGGAGGTAAACAGGCTCAGACCCTAACAAGATCTTCTCAGTGAGTCATTTACTCTCCGGAGCCTCAACATTCCTCATCTGATCAATGGGGATCAAAATGGAGCCCGGGCTGGGGATTTAGCTCAGTGGTTCTGGCGCCTGTCTTGCAAGCACAAGGACCCGGGTTCGATCCCCGGTAACCACATACAATACTGGGTATGGAGACTCACGCCCTGCAGCAACCAGTACCACATACCACAGTGCCGGGTGTGGTGGCTCACGCCTGTAATCCCAGCACTCGGGAGGCAGAGGCAGGAGGATTGTGATGTGAGTTTGAGGCTGAGCTCAGGGCCAGCCTGAACTACAAAAGCGAGACCCTGTCTAAAAAAAAAAAAAAAAAACCAAACAAAACCCCAACGAAGCCTAATCCTTACAGTTGCTGTGAGGATTCCATTAGACACCAGAGAAACGTGGTCAGCATAGTGCAGGGAGGGACATAGGCTATCTGTTTTTGTACAGCCCCTTGAACTAACATTTTGTTTTCATTTTTAATTTATTCCCCTTTATTGAGTTTATCGATACATTTTAGGTAGACATTATTATCACATTCATGATTGAGAATTTGTACCTGTGCATGATGCATCTTGATTCTCATTTTTTCCTATTCCCCTGGCCTCCTTCCAACCCCCTACTTTTTCCATTTTTTAATTGTTAGGAAAGAAAAAAAAGTAAAATGATATTGTAGTTACCTCAGTTTGTGAACTTAATTCTTTCCATGATTCTGGTTACAAATCGAATTGGATGAGAACCAAAGCAAATTTCCCTGTAAGGTCAACACTGAACATAATCGTTGGATTTGAATCATTCTTGACCATTTGAGTCTGTGACCAGAATCGTGGAAAGAATTAAGTACACGAACCCAGGTATCATTGTGTTTTGTGACACGGGAAAGTATAAAAGTCAAGTTTTGGGGTCCATCAAATTTTACTGCAACATACTACGTGCATTTGTTTACATGTTGTCTACAGCTAATCGCTAAGGGCCTGGGGGCTCCTCATCACACATACACACACACACCTGCCCCTCAGGGGGTTGCTTAGGTGGCACAAGGAGTGTGGTGACACCATTAAGGGTCTCAGCGGATGATGAGTCCCACTGAGCTTGGAAGAACACAGACCTTGTGGCCTGCAGAGTCTAAAACAAGAAGTGACGGAAGTGTTCACTATTTAGCCTGGTACAGAGAAAGCTTGCCGACTCTCGGTGCGTCTGATGAGTGGTCCATGCGACGTATCCTGGTAACTCTAATTATTGTTGTTGTTATGGCCCCTTTGGCCTCTGCCTTTCAAATGACTGTTCATGGCTTCATGGAAAAATTGAAAACCTTAAGTGCATAGAAAGGTTTCCAAGGATCTGTAGACTTCTAAAATAGCTATGTGAAGTCTTGTGTGTGGTCTCTTCTGGGGAAAGGGCCGCGTCTATTTATCTGGCTTTTAAAGGTGTATCCTCTAATAGGTAGAGTTGTAGGTTTAATGCCTTCTTTGCCCCCAGGCAAATTGATCTGTACTTTCTCCTGGTTACCTGGAGGCAACATCTGTGATGATCACCGACTGGGGACCCCCACCCTCACCATGTGGTGGGAGGGCCCTACCCCAAGCTGTCTGGCTGACCTCCTTCTCTGAGCCTTGGTTTCCTTATTGAATTGTTGTAAAGATAAATTCAGTAACGCTGGTCCAGGGCTTCGCACGATGTCTGGCACACAATACGGACAGCAGAAATGAGAGGTATTGCTACTATTATTAGCCAGTAAAAAAGCTGGCTTAGCCAGGTATAGTGGCATACTGCTGTAATTCCAGGACTCTGGGAGGCTGAGGCAAGAGGATTATAAGTCTAAACCCAGTGTGAGTTACTGTCTTCATTATTTTCCTCATTGCTGGGACAAAATACCTGACACCCACAAGTTAAAGGAGGAGAGGTTTATTTTACCTCACAGTTTATTGAGACTTCAGTCCATAGTCTGCTGGTCCCAGGCACAGCAGCAGGACAGGAGCATGCAGAGGAGAAACAGCCCGTGGTGTGGCAGACAGAAGGCAGCCAGCCTTCCTCTTTCCCTTTTTATTCCATCCATGCTCCAGCCTGTTGTTTGGTGCCACCCACACCGGCGTGGGACCTCCCTCTTCCGTAAATCCATCATCCACACCCAGAACTGTGCTAAGCCAATCACTAGACTAGCCCAGTATCCCACCCGGGATCCAGTCCCTCCCCAGAGCCCCACCTAGGAGCCGTGAGATTTAGGGGTTGATTGTATCAACCTGATAAGAAGTTAATAGGCTTAGCAGTTCTACACCCTGGGGTGGCTTGTGGCTTGGATGGTCTAAAGGAGAAATGAAGACGATCTGCCTATTTCTTTTTTTTTTTTTAGGTTTTTTGGAGACAGCGTCTCGCTTTGTGGTTCAGGCTGGCCCTGAGCTCAGCCTCAAACTCACGTCACGGCAATCCTCCTGCCTCTGCCTCCCGAGTGCTGGGATTACAGGCGTGAGCCACCACGCCCGGCACTGTGGTATGTGGTGCTGGTTGCTGCTGGGTGTGGGTCTCCACACCCAGTA
>PVIR01001356.1:93606-112545 GCA_004026965.1 Petromus typicus | reverse complement strand
ATCTGCCTATTTCTTCAGAGGCGCTCCATCTTCGCCTTCATCTTGGATGTCATTTCCTGGCTTCCAGCACACACTTCCGCTGCCGGTGCTGACCCTTCAGGCTTTTGCTGTAGACTCCTCCGCCTTCCACTGTGGACCCATTGGCCTCCTGACATGGACTGGACTCGCATGGGACACTGCAGTGAGCTCCAGACAGACCCTCTGGACTCCACACCTGACTGTGGGTGGCCGCTATAAGCCAATCTTGCGAGTTCTTAGATTTTTGGATCTCTTGTATTGTATCTGTTTCTATAGTAAACACTAACTGATACAGAGGTCCATCTAGCTATTAGCCATAATAGCAATTTAGTGATTTAGCAAGACTCTGCCTTCAAATAAAAAATTAAAGGCTGGGAAGAACATAGTTCAGTGCAAAGGTCCTGGGCTCAGCTCCCAGTACACTACACCGCGCGCGCGCGCGCGCGCGCGCACACACACACACACACACACACACACACACACACACACATACACACACGCAGGCACAGCAAGGTGCAGTGGTACAAGGCAGCTGCCACTGGGGCAAGTTGCCAAGCCAGTGTGGGCAGCTTAGTGAGACTTAGTCTCAAAAAACAGAAAAATAAGGGATAGGGTTGGTTCAGCGGCAGGACTCTTCCCTAGCATGCACAAGGCCCTTGTTTCTATCCTCTGCTGCAAAAAGTGAGCAAAGCAAGCCTCTCTTGTATTTCGTTAAATAAGAGATTTGAATTCCCCTTGCATATTCCTCTTCTGTATCTTTGGTACTAACAGTGTAAGCAAGTTAACTAAACATGAGAAATACACAAAGCAGCAGGTCCTCAAGTATGTTTTTATATGTTCCGTGACCTTGTTTAAACAAGGACAATAAATACAAATGCAAGCAAAAGCCTACACTATTTCAGGCTTTTCTGGGGAGTTATGATCTCATGTCTCCTTACAATGCTTCTGGAGCCATATCCCCTGCCCTGCCACCCCAGCCGACAGGTTCATTCCAGAGCCCTGTGGGAGGACACGGGGCAGCCCGGGCCGTCCTAGAGATGGGTCTCCCGTCCAGTGCCACCCAGCACTGCCCGCCTCCAGGCACAGGGTGTAGGCCTTTCCAGCAGGGGCCTGGCTCCAGACAACAGCTGGAGACCAGAAATAAAGACTTCCAGCTCCAGGCAAATATTGTGTGTTTTTGTGGGTGAAATATTTTATTCCCAGAGTGTCCCTTTCAGCAGAGCAAAAACAACCCCCCGTGGAGACCCAACCCTGCCACAGAGGAACAAAAGCTCTCCAGTTCTCCAAGTCCAAGAGACGGTCTGCACTTTTATCCACGCACGGCCCAGTCGGGAAAGGAGATTGCTATGTGGTTCTCAGCCTTGGAGATAAGGTCACTCTTGTGCAGCCCAGGAAGAAGAGGCTTTGATTACCTGACAAAGCATGAAACTGATGCTACCCTGTGGCAGGCTCCCGGGGGTGGGCCCTGTGGATGTCTGACAATGTGAGGTCAAGGTCAGTGGTCCCCAGCTGGCCATGGTGGCGCACACCTGTGATCCCAGCATCCCAGAGGATCCCTGAAGACCCCTGAGATTGGAGGGTCCCCATGACCTTGAGACTACTGTGCACTACATGAGCCAGTCAGGACCAGGCTGAACTACAGAGTGAGACCCTGTCTCAAAAAACAAAACAAAACAAACACAAAAGTCAGCGGTCCCTAGAGTCCCCTCGGATGGGCTGGGGTGGTTTCTTCCTGGCACCATTGTCCTACAACAGAACAGCTGAGCCTTCTGGTCACATTTATTTATTTATTTTTCTGTTACCGCCCAATGTGTCTCTTAGAAATTCACCAGCAAGGCTACCCTGTTTGTTTTCCACCAGCCATTTCCTGCCATTAAAAATATTTTCCTTCATGGAAGGAAAGAGCTTCTGGGAAAGAGAAGGAAGGCTGGGTGAAGATAAACACTCGAGGGAAGGCAGACACTGCAAGTGCCAGAGGTCCGACTGCAAGGGCGGAGGCCGGCGGGCGGGGGAGGGGCACACGCCTCCCGCCCAGCTGAGTCCTTGCAGAGATGCACCTGGGTAACCACTGCGTTGCATACACATCCCCGGCTGTACACCTGTCTGCCCTGCGACGGATCTCTGGGCTGAAACAGTGCCTGCAGCCAAGTAACAAATATACCCACCCGGGGCCAGGGAGGCCGAGATGGGAGCTTCACTGCCACCACTGCTCGTCGACAATTCATTGCGACAGAGATGACTGCGGCCAGACTTCTCAGATAAATGAAATGGTCAGACTCTAGTGGGCCCTGGAGTTCTGTGGGAAGCTTCCCAGGGCAGAAAGCTTCCCTGTGGGGCAGGGCGCAGGCGCTCTTACTTTGACCAGACACACAGGGGTCCCTGGGGACCACGCTCAGAAATCTGCCTGTGTCAGAGTGGGTGGGCTCTTTGGCTGGGCTGGCCCACCTCCCCTCTTCTGTAAAATCCCTACGTACCCAGTCAATCCAGCCGGGCTCAGGAGACTGCGTAGGCCAAGTCAGCTCCTGAGAATTTGGTATCGGGAAGCAAAGAACTCGCAGCATGTGTGTGCCTGAAGCAGTCGGGTCAGGAACTTTGCTCAGGCACCCTTGGCTTCGGGGAAGCCACCACCCTAGCCCGGTCCTGGCTGGGTGCCCCTCACTCGCCTCAGTGTGCAAGACACTGTCCTTGGCAGTCTCCTGGGATCGTCCCAGATGCTGACCCTAAGCATATTTCAGTGGACTGAGCTCTTTACAGGACAGTCTTGTGTGGTCTCAGGCCGGCTGAACAAATGCCCCGTGACGGCTTTGCCTTGGGGGACAATAGGGCTCCCCCAGACTCAGCCCAGATGCAGCTCGTCAGGTTTCCTCCACACCTGGGACCTCTACGACCCTCATCATAAAGAGCAGCAGCCCCTCTCCCCTTCCAGGCACCTGAGCATCACCTTGACTTTACCCCGACTGTTCTGGAAGGGACAGAGCAGCTACTGCTGACTGAAAATGCACTGGTAATAACTCAGACGACCCCTGCACCCCCGAGGCAGGCACCACAACCGGCCCCTTGGTGAGAGAAGAAAACGGACACACGGCCTGGGGAGGCCTCGAGGCAGCGAGGCCCACGTGTGCCCCCTGATTTAGGGGTGCGACCCGCCTTTCCGACACTGCTCCTTCGGGCCGTGTCAGACCCCTGGCATCTCCTGGCTGGACCTGTGCACCCCAAGCCTCCTGACTGGTCTCCTTGCCTGTGCTCTTCGCCCACCTCAGTCAGGCTTTCTGAATACAAGGAGGAAGTTTTCCTACACTGGAAGCTGTATCACACCTGCGGTGTAACCCTTCAAAGTGTTTTACTCTCGGAAGCCTCAAGCTTTCGAGGGGGGCTCTGCACCCCAGCAGTCTGACTCCAGGGCTGCTCTCTCAATACACTCTCACACTGCCTCACTGAGGCCCGAGCCACTCCCTCGTCAGCACATGGCGCAGCAGTACCACTGGGAAGGGATGCAGAGTGTCCGGTGCGCAGTGGGCACCGCACACCTGTAGCGCAGTGAGTATTACAAAAAGCACCAGGTTGAGCTGGGCATGGTGGCCTGTGCCTGTAATCAAGAGGCTGAGGCAGGAGGATCATTTGAATTGAGACCAGCCTAGGAAACACAGCAAGGCCCCCTCTCAAAACAACGAAAGGGAAAGGGTGGGAGAGCCAAGGCCATCTCCACTTGAGTCATTAAGATAAAATTTCTCTCCAGAGGGCCGGGGAGTTAGCTCAGTGGTTCCGGCGCCTGTCTTGCAAGCGCAAGGACCCGGGTTCGATTCCCCGGTAACCACATGACAATACTGGGTGTGGAGACTCACACCCAGCAGCAACCAGTACCACATACCACAGTGCCGGGTGTGGTGGCTCACGCCTGTAATCCCAGCACTCGGGAGGCAGAGGCAGGAGGATTGTGATGTGAGTTTGAGGCTGAGCTCAGGGCCAGCCTAAACCACAAAGCGAGACCCTGTCTCAAAAAACCTAAAAAAAAAAATTTCTCTCCAGAGGTTTAGATTAGGTGGTTAGCCTGAGGCTGAGAAGGTACTGCCTGGCTCCAGGACAGGGCAAACCCGATCTCTTCCGGCTGGAGCCCTGAGCTCTTCCCCGCCTCCCAAGCACTGTGCTGACCCGGAAGTCCTCACATTCAGCTCTTACCCGTGAAGATCAGCTCCCTCAAAGCAGCGACAGACAGACAAGACCCGAGGAAACCTGGAGGCGTGGCCCGGAGGCTAAGAGTTCTCACTTCCCTAGAGGGGCTTTCAGGAAAACAACAGCCCAGGACCCTCTGCTGTTTCTACAACAATGAGAATATTTATTTTCTCCAGACAGTAAAAATAACATTTTTTCTCTTTTGTAAAAGTTAAGTACCATTACATTCCATTTTCTTAAATAAAATCCTAAAAATATATATTAAATTGTGTACAGTGCATCACACTTCATTTTATATTTTAAAATACATGATGTTTCTATTTTATTCTCAAAGTTGCATATTAAGAGCATATTTACAAATAAAGCCTTGTCACCCCCAGTCAAAATCCCGGCTGGGAAGTGACTTTGGATGTGGGAGGGTCCTGGCGCCACGTGAAGCCTGGGTGGCAGCCCCCTGCACAGGCAGGAAAGGGCCCCCCAGGACACTTCCCTTCTGACGTGGGAGATTCCCCTCTGCCGCCTCCTCTGCCCGCCAGGTCTGCCTCAGCACAGCAGCCTGCGCCATGGCCCCGGGGTCTGTCTCCCCTGGGCTGTCCCGCCTGAGGGAAGCCAGCAGAGGCTGAAGTTTTGAAAAACACCCCACACCAGGGCAGCTAAGCTGAGACCTGGCCAGGAGGTAGAACAGTGAGGAAGGTAAACAAAGACACCAGGAGAAACGATCAAAGGGTTAAAAATTCCCAAGGTAGTAATGAAAGCCTACGTCAAACATCGAACACCGAACATGGGATCTGAAACGCAAGGGGGCCTCGGAAGTCTGAGCTGAGGTGGGGGTCTGCCAGGCTCTGGGAGGCTGCATCTCGGAGGCTGTCCACTCTAAGTGCTTATGGAGATTAAGTGCACGGTGCCCACAGGAGCCAGGTGATGGCCTGCTGTGTGCCCTGCCCGTCAGGCTGGCAGCCAGACTCAGACCCACATCCCAAGTGGGGTCAGGCAGGCTCCTGCTGGGCGGCCCGGGGTGTGGTATGGCGAGAGGCCCAGGCATGCCCCACGGTTCGACCTGAAGGCCAGGACAGCTGTACTTGTGAGAGCTTTGATCTTTGCGGGCTGCTGGCTGCCTGGAGCCTGGAGCCAGTGCCCTCAGCGCAGTGCTGACTGACGCAGGGAAGGGCGCAGGGTTCATTCCTGCTCAGACTCTGCACTGTGACAGACTGGACAGCTGGGAGGGCACAGGGCACCCACTTGGCTCGTCAGAGGGAGCAAGGGCAGTGAGACTCTGCCAGACACCAGGCAGCTGACTGGGGTGGGCGAAGAGCACAGGCAAGGAGACCAGTCAGGAGGCTCGGGGTGCACAGGTCCAGCCAGGAGATGCCAGGGGGACCCGAGGCTGGGCGCAGGCAACAGAGGAGCGACGCATCGCTGGGTGCACACTGGAGATGGCAGCCTGGTGCTATCGTGCACAGGGCTGAGACCGGGCCGAACTCTGTCCCCTTGCGACAGGCTCTGCCCCCCCCCCCCCCCGCTTCTTTCACAGGCTCCTGAGACGCTGTCATTTACTTTCCTCAGGGCCACCCCTTTACAGGACCGTCCAGCCCTCCTCTTTTCTAAAGGCGCTCCCTAAAAGGTCTGCAACACTCCTGGACGCCCAGCTCAACTCAGCTGAGGTGATTTTACTTCTGTGGCGTTTACTTGACATAGGGGTGCGCTGAAGGTCTAACTGAGTCTGTGGCCAGGTACTTCTGGTGTTTGGCTTGGGTTAGTTTACAGCCCTCCTCCCCCAGTGCTCTCCTGAGGTGGGAGAGGAAGTTGGTCCTGGAGGTGCCAGGCTGTGCCGAGGCAAGCAGGAGGAGTGCAGGGCATCACCTGACCTTCCTGGGGTCTCTGAGCCAGGGCCACTGCACCTTCAGCTCAGAAAACACCTTGGCCGGGGCGTGGCCTCTTGGGCCCTGAGATCTGGGGAGGGCAGAAGACAGGGCGAGTGGCCTTCAGGAAGCCGAAGACCAGCAATTGGCATTAGCTCAGGGCAACTGAGCAATCGCCCCTGGCCCAGCCGGCCCTTCCTGGGGACAAGTCCCACACTCCCTTGGGGATGTTCATGGATGGAGCTGTTCACAGCTCAAGCCCTTTGTGACTGCCTACACCTGGCACTAGCATTTGACAGGAGGTCCACAAAACCACAAATAGTGTGGAGGAAACCCACACGTGGCAGTCTATTTCCAGGGCCCCGTGTGTGATACAGGCCTGTCTCTGAACTTGGGGGCCTGCAGACAGCTGCTCCAGGGTGACCACCCTTTCCTGATCAAAGCAGAAAGATAATGCCCAGTGGCTCCCAGCCCTCAGCAGTCCCGATCCAGTGCTCTGCCCACCTGTGGACCCACTGCCCTTTTGCTCTCCTCTGAATGCTCCCCTGCTTCTGGGCTCTGCGCGGCTCTCCTGGTCACCTCTGCCACCAGACATTCCCCAGGTGCAGGTGAGCTGCTAGAACCCCAGGAAGGGCCACAGCAGACAGAGGCTTGGGGATTGGAGGAAGGAGGGTGCCCGGGCAGGAACCGAGCTCCGACTGGGTCTCGGGCTGCTCCTCTCAGCTGCTTCGGACAAAGCCTGCTTCCGGATGGCAGGACTTCTAAATTAGGGATGGCACTTATTCTCACCATCAGCAGCCACCGCAGCTGCGGCTCTCAATCTTGGGGCCTATCCTTGGGGGATCTCCAATTCCCAGGCCCTCCCTCTCCTCACCCCTGGCTCAGCAGACACCTCTCTGTGAGGGACATGGCGCGGGGCCAGGGATAAGTGCTCTCTCCTCTCCCAGAGCCACTCATAATCCCACTGGGTTCTCATAAGATAAGGCAGAGCACACAGCCCCCCCGCCCCCGGCTGTCTTTTTTATCTTCTTTTGAAGTAGGGTCTGCTGCCCCCATGTCTCACACAATGCAGCCTAAAGGCTATGCCAGTCTTTATACTCCCTGCTCTGAACTGGGAGTCAGCTGAGAGAACAGAGCCCAAGGCCTGCCCATCCCGCAGGCCCACGAGCTGCTTGAGGCCAGCCCAAATCAGTCCAATTCACAGCTGGGGGCGGCGGCCCACTCCTGAAAGCCCAGCCACATGGGGTGCTGAGGCAGGGCGTCGCAAGTTCAGGGCTGGCCTGGGCAACTTAGTGAGACCCTGTCTCAGATGAAAAGAGCTGGGGATGCACCTTAGTGGTAGAGCCCTTGCCTAGCACATGCAAGGCCCTGGGTTCAGTCCCCCATACTGCCCCCACCAAAAAAAGCCCAATTCAAAGGAGTTACTGAGTGCCTATAAACACTTCTGGTAGCATCTGTAGAGGGACAGAGGAGTGGATATTTTATATGTCCACCCAGCAAGCTTGCTCCATAGCTTACAGAGCTACCAAAAGAAGCTTCTAGAAAAAAAGTGTGTGGAAGGCATCAAATGGGGGGTTACTAGACCCTCTTCTCTGGCCCTCTGGAATAGGCCCATCCCAATCCAGCACTCAGATAGCAAAGCTCCAAGGTCAGTACAGAGCACCAGCACTCTTTAGGATTCGGGGTGGCGAATACCCAGGAGTCCATACTAGTGTGGAACCAGGCCAGCCCTCAAGAGACCTGAGAATTCTTCCAGTCTGGCCCTGTTCCAAACTGTAAAGGCCAGAGTAAACTGATCTGTGTGTGGACAAAACAGAGAGGAAAAGCTCAATCTACACTAACCCTACCCACCACCCAGCAGTCATCTAGAATGTACCTGAGCCCAGTGCCAGCTACCACCCTCTGTCATCTTGGCCCCCACTGTGTGACACCCACTTGCTAGACCAGAGAGACGAAGGGAGGGCCAGGCACTGGGCCTTGAGTTCGTCTCCCAAGTGCCACTGATGAAGCAGAGGACTCCCGACTCCACTGCCCTGCAGCAGAGAGCCCTTCTCCGACTGAGGAGGGAGAGGCGGGGAAGAGCTGGTCTTTGTTGGAGGAAAGCCACGCAAGGTCGACCCTGGCAGCCTGGAGCTCAAAGAGGGACCTCGTGCCCTAGTCACTCACAAGGGGATTACGGTCATCTTGTTGACTCTGACCCTTGAGCTTCTTCTTAAAGATAGAAATTGATGTAGAAGGCTTGTAAAAAATGCTCCAGATTTCCCCTGAAGCTCCTGGCTGGTGGCAGTCTCGGAGGTCCACTGAAGTGGGAACACGATGGGATCTGTCAAAGAAAACAACCTTGGGCTTCAAATGGATCAGAACAAAGCACCCCGAACAACCCACCAACGCATGAGGCCTCTGTCCCCATGAAACAGCGTGTGTGTGGTGGGCAGGGCTCAGGTAGGACCTGTGGCTTCCTTTAGAGATCTGGAGGACTTCTGTGCAGATGTGATGCAAAGTGTGTGGGCCAGGTGCCTTCTTGGAATAACATGGAATTTTCTCTTCTTCTTTCTTTTTTTTTCTGATGCTGGGAATTGAACCCAGGATCTCATGCATAGTAGATACATGCTCAACCACTGAGCTACCTCCCCAGCTGTGACCCCTCTTTTTTTTTAAGTTTTGAGACATGGTCTCACTAAGTTGCCTAGACTGGCCTCAAATTTTCAATCTTCTTGCCTCAGCCTCCTGAGTAGCTGCAATTGTGGTTATGTGCCACCGTGCTGGGCAACAGGGTCTTTCTAACTGGCAGAATTATTCCAGGCTTGAAAAGGGGGGCCTGGGACTGGGAGATTATGAATTTTCAAATTTCTCCTTTTGTTAAACAAACAAACAAACAAACAAAACCTTGTTTTCAAATGCCTTTTACCTAGAGCCTACTTACCTAAAATAGGGTAAGGGAAAAATTTTTGTGCATAAAGTGGAGACCTGCTTGACTCCAGCTCTGCGACCCCCTCAAGCTGCTAGGCCAGGAAGCCACAGAAGGACCCCAGTGTCAACAGGAGTTAGGCGCCCACTGTAAGGCCTTATCCATGTTGAGGTACTGACTACAGGAAGCGACCTGCTCTCTTGCTGGTGCAGGGAATGTGGACAGGACTGTGCCTGAGAGGCTTCCTCCAAAGATATGAGTTATGACTTTTAAAAACATATACATGCAGCCAGCCCTCCAAATCCACAGGTTCTACACCTGTGGATTAAACCAACCATACATGAAAACCTCTGAAAAAAGAAACTACATCTGTACTGAACATGTACAGGCCTTTCTTGTCATTGGTCCCTAAGCAATTTAGTATAACAGCTATTTATATAGCACTGACAATGTATTAGGCATTGTGATCCACAGATGACTTAAATTTAAAGCATACAAGAGAATGACATGCATAGGCTATAATCAAATTCTGTGTCATTTTATGTAAGGGACTTCAGCAGCCAAGCAGTTTCGAATCCACAGAGGGTTCCTGAAACCAGAGACTCACAGATACTAAAGAATAACATGTATGTACATGCATGTGTGTGCATGTGCGTGTGTAAAAGGCATAAGAGTGAGCTTAGTAAACAACAGTAAGGAAATTATTTTTGCTGAAAGCGTTTATGTCTAAGAAGGAGATGTCTGAGTAGGTCATCACACATGGCCAAAGGTAGCCCTCATGGGAAAACAGAGGATCCACATTTAATGTGTGACAAGTGAGAAGGTCAGGAAATGACGGTGGTATTGAGGAAGGCTTTAAAATGGGGACAGCCAGGACCAGGAAATTCAAGAAACACAGAGTTTGGCTCTAGAAAAAATACAAAAGAACTCTACTCTGTACACATACAAATGTCAGTAACATAAAGTTGTCTCTTTTCTGGGATGCAGAACTATTAAGGACAGCCAGCAAAATAAAGAAATATTTTTTTAAAAATCTTTAAAAAAAAAAAGGGCCAGGGAGTTAGCTCAGTGGTTCCGGCGCCTGTCTTGCAAGCGCAAGGACCCGGGTTGGATCCCCGGTAACCATATACCATACTGGGCGTGGAGACTCACACCCAGCAGTAACCAGTACCACATACCACAGTGCCGGGCGTGTTGGCTCACGCCTGTAATCCCAGCACTCGGGAGGCAGAGGCAGGAGGATTGCTGTGAATTCATGGCTGGCCTGGGCTACATAGTGAGCTCAGGGCCAGCTTGAACTACAAAGCAAGATCCTGTCTCAAAAATAAAATATTATTATTATTGTTTTCAACAGCTAATAAAATTTTAGAGTTTTCTCCCTGAGACTGTTTCCCAATTTGTAGAAGGCCTAAGGAAAAGGCATAGCATTGTCCTGTGAATCTTTACTCTTACATAAAAAAACCTCTATAAGGAACTAACACAAGTGTAAAAAGTGGCAATTGTTGCTTTTTATGACAGGATCATTTTGGTCCTCACAGAAACCATACCCTTTGGTCACAGGAGCAAATAGGATCCCTTGAGCCTCAGTCAGATTTGTCCAGTTGGACATTTCACTCTGCAGAGGAGGAAGAATGTCTGCAGCCCAAAATTGCCTCGGACTCAAGGCTTTGGAATCGCATTCTGATGTCACGACTGCATCCAGACAAATGGAACAGGAGAAGGAACCAGAAGCTCCCAAGTACTCACTTGAATGTGACATGCAGAAGTATCTTTGCCACAATGGCTGTGACTGTGAGGATGAGGAGGGTCGCCAGGCCATACACTGTCCATCCTGCAAGTACAAAAGACAGCATTTATTGATCCTGTGCTTTACTGATCCTTGTGCTTCCATTTCCAAAGGAGGTCTGCAGCTCAGAGGGGCAGGTCTAGCTGAGGAGCTCCCATAGGTGCCGGGCAACAAGCGGAAGTGGTGGTAGGAGCAGCTGGGCTGGGGAAGCGTGGAGTCCCTGGCTTTCTCAGTACCCTGCCCTGATCTAGAAATCCCCTCTGGGGTAGAGGTAGAGGGCATAATCAGTGTGAGCAGAATCACGGTGGGGGTACCTTTTGTCCTTACCACTGGAACCACTGTGCCACGACTGTTGAGTTACCCAAAGTCTCTGGCCTCGATTTTCTCATCTGAGGAATGAACTGTGTGACATATGAAATCCTACTGGGCCCTCGGGGAAATGATGCACAGTGAGTGAGTACTGGAGAGGCCCTCCTCCTTGACCTTCTATGGTAGATTCTGCAGGGTTAGGGGAGAAGTGTGAGAACCCCTAGGCTAGGTCATTGCTGATGGCCCTCCACTGGCTCACCTAAAGAAACCCAAAATAAGGGAGAAGACCCAAGAATACTTCTGTTTCTGTAATCACCCACCAAGAGCACTACCTTCCACTCTGTGGCTGCCAGCCCCTACTGCTGGTGCCCAGGAGTTGCTACCTGGGACGGTCTGCAGTGGGTGGCTGGGGCTGGTGGTGATGACGTAGAGGACTTTGGAGGAGCGGGCAGCGCTGACACTGAGGTTGGCCTGCTCCGTGATCACCTCAGCCAGCGTTTGGTTGATAGTGGGCCTCTCCTGCAGCAGTTCTTCCTTGATGGCTAGAAGGCCAAAAGGGAGTAATGAGGGAAAGCTGAAGGACACAGTGAAGAGCTGTGAAGGGAGGAAGCATTTAATTTTGGGTGCAATCACTTCTGCTGGTCCTCCTGGCCCCAAAGCAGAGCCCTTGGGACTTGGGCTCTGGCTCTGGCCTGGCAGGAGGCAGAAGAAAAGGGCTGTTGACTTCTGATATGACCCGTCTCCTTGCAACACATTTTCCTATTTCCTTGTCCTGCCCTGGGCTTTGCAGCTCTCTTCCTCTGTCTTGAGGACACACTTCCTTTCTGCCTGGAGATCTAGCTGTTCTTCAAGACTGTCCAAACTGGAAGGAAGGCTTCTTTCCAACCACCTCCTGTAGCATCCACCATCTAAACCTTTCTTAAAGTGTGTGATTCAGGATAAAAGCTAGGTCTCAACGCCCATGCTTCTTGGGTGCTGGCAGAGTCGTTGCCTGGCACCCACATTCACTTTAGAGAGGCAGAGGGCACGGCTCCACTTTAAGATGATTGGAAAAAAGATAGTAAGTACGTCTTTGGGGTTGGCTAGAATGTTTGGAGGTAAGTGTGTAGACCAAATGACCTCTTGAAAGCCTTCTAATTCTGCCAGTCTCAGCTTATAGGGGACCATAACATTGCTTACATCCAACCAGGTGATAAGTAATGCAGGCTGTAAAGAGTTAACCCACAATTGTCTTGTTTATAGAAGGGAGTCTGGCTGAAGCTTATGTGCTGAGGTCAGAGTAACTTGGACACGAACTCCATTCTCAACAATTAAAACATTCTTAGAAGGACAGTGTTCTAATTACAGCCATATATTTTGTCTATTCTGTTCCTAATTTGAGAATGCTTTGTCTTGTCCTTTATGAGGCTTGCTTACATAAATTTCCATAGAAACATAGTATCACCCTTCCATATAGCTCACTTTTATCCTGATTATCAATAAAAATCAGTGGCTTGGACTGGCCAGTACCTGTGTTGGCTGTACCAGCATCCATCATGCTGGCATGCTGATTTCTTTCTTAGTTCTGTCTTTAGTGTATTTTTCCCTCAGGCCTACATCATACACTGGGCAGGAGACTGGAGCCTACTGTAGAGGTTTCCAGTAACATGTAAGGGGTTCTTAATAAATGGCCTCACAATGGGTGAGCTGCAATTACAGCTTCTTCTTCTTTTTTTTTTTTTTTAGGTTTTTTTGAGACAGGGTCTCGCTTTGTGGTTCAGGCTGGCCCTGAGCTCAGCCTCAAACTCACATCACAGCAATCCTCCTGCCTCTGCCTCCCGAGTGCTGGAATTACAGGCGTGAGCCACCATGCCCGGCACTGTGGTATGTAGTACTGGTTGCTGCTGGGCGTGAGTCTCCACGTCCAGTATGGTATGTGGATACCCGGGTCCTTGTGCTTGCGAGACAGGCGCCATAACCACTGAGCTAACTCCTCGGCCCCTACAGCTTCTTCTTTTAGTTATTCTTTTAATCCTCCCATGAAAACAGTTATTAGAACTGCTAAAATAGCAAAACTGAAACATAAACAAGTTGTGCAATGGAAGGTGGGGAATGTGCTGCGCATGGGGATAATCCAGAGCTGAGTCAGTAGCTGCTGCCCCAGTCTGCTCAGCACGATTTGAAAGTCACTCAGGTAGGGAAGAGCAGCCTGAGACTCACATGTCCTGAGGGGCCCTCAGTAAGTACGAATGTCTTACCTTGGTATAAGACAGCGAAGCCTTGGGCCTGATTGATGCGATCAGAGAAGAAATACAAAATGACAAAGTCCAGAGAGACGTTAAAGGACAGAGGGGGGCGGTTCCTCCCATTGAATCGAACCAGGACGCGGTGGGTGTAGCCATCTAGCAGCTCCACCATGTCTGCAGAATCCCTGATGTCAAACAAGGTGAAGTTGAAGTGGATGTGGGAGGCCCCAGGGACGCGAATGGTCCAGTAGCAGACCCGTCCCGTGGCGTAGGTGTCAGGAAAGTCAGGGGAGTAGACCACGGACGTCATGGCTGAGTAGTTCCCACCACAGGCCCCGACGAGAGCTGCAGAAGATGAAATGACAGTGGGCCTGAGACCGGGCCTTGGCCACAGGGCGTGCTCTCTGCGCCGACACAACAGAACTGCTCCGAGGAGCGTGATCCCCTGATCCCATCTGAGGACTGTTTTTATCTATAAACCTAGACCATCTTAGATTGCAGGATCCAATCACAAAATGAACCATTTAATCTGTGAACAAATGACTACAGAGATTTTTGTGTTTTTGCCAGGAAACCTTATACTTAACACACAGCACAGAGGGGCAGCTTAGGTTGGGGCCAGGCTAGAGTCAGAGAGCCTGGGTTTAGGACTGACGGCTTCACCTCCACCTTCTCTCTTCTCTGTTTCCAGGGAGGGGAAGCCATCTGCTCCTGTGTCACATGATGGCTCGAGGACAGATGAGATAAAAAGGACCTCTCAGCAGGGGACATATGAGGTGAAGGGCTTTGTGGCTGTTGGGTGTCCCAGATACAATCCTCATAGGAGGGCTCCATACTCATTTTTCAAACAGGAAGTTGTGGCACAAGAAAGGATTTTCTGCACAGAGGAAATACCAGGTTCCTATCACTCTGTCCTGGATACATCACATTTTTCTGGATTCCTACATGGGACCTGCAGCTTCTAGGAAGGACACACAACCTCTTCCTATGTTAAGGAGTAAAGTGTAAACAAGATCTTGGAAACAAAAGGAAGTTCAACAGGGCTATGATTTGAAAAGCACATTTTGGGAGGAGTTTTGATTCACTTTAAAATACAGAAAGCAACAAGGATGTGCTGTTGGGGCCCAGGGTGCAGTTCAGTGGTGGAGTGTTTACCTAGTCTGCTCTGAGGTTCTGAGTTTGATCTCCAGAACCACCACCAAAACAACCACCACAAAAAGAATGTGCTGCTTTCTCATCCTACCCAGCTCAAAATTGACAAGCTGAGGTTTGAAGACAGCAAAGGGAATTAAATTCCAAAATGTACAAACCTCCTCCAAGGAGTCAGACAATGAAGACAGTCGTATCTTTTTTTATTTTTTTATTTTTTTAGGTTTTTTGAGACAGGGTCTCGCTTTGTGGTTTAGGCTGG
Organism: Petromus typicus; assembly: GCA_004026965.1. Taxonomy (NCBI): domain Eukaryota; kingdom Metazoa; phylum Chordata; class Mammalia; order Rodentia; family Petromuridae; genus Petromus; species Petromus typicus. The sequence goes on along the minus strand of PVIR01001356.1, from coordinate 97,859 downwards.
CCCTGAGCTCAGCCTCCAACTCACACCACAATCCTCCTGCCTCTGCCTCCCGAGTGCTGGGATGACAGGCGTGAGCCACCACGCCCGGCACTGTGGTATGTGGTACTGGCTGCTGCTGGGTGTGGGTCTCCACACCCAGTATTGTTATGTGGTTACCGGGGAATCGAACCCGGGTCCTTGCGCTTGCAAGACAGGCGCTGGAACCACTGAGCTAACTCCCCGGCCCGAAGACAGTCGTATCTTTGACAGAGCACAGGAGGAAGGAGTAACAGCCACAGAAACAGGTAAGAAGAAAGCCCCTAAAATGACCAAAAAAAGGTCTTAAAGGCTGGGCGTGGGCTTGCCTTTCCTTAGAGAATAACTGGGAGCACCAGATACGATACAGCTTGCATTCGCTTGCAGGCTGTTCTGTACAGGCCTCCACAGAGAGCTGTCACGAGCACTAGGGTCAGGCAGCTGGCCAAGGCCCCCCAGTGTCACAGGTGTACAAGAGACGACAGAGTGCTGCTGAGACAAGCATGAAACAGTGGTGCTTCCCATCCAGGCCTCTTAAAGAAGCAGCAAATCCTTTTGCTTCTAGGGTCACTGGAAAGGGATATAGAGGTTAAAATCCCTTTGTCTCCATTGGAAGAAGTAAGAGACTCCTTCCTGGCAAAGTAACCAGGCAAAAATCCACTGCCTTTAGGGGAAAGAGTAGAAGCACAAGGCACCAGCCCCAAGTTGCCTTCAGGATCCTACAAAGTATAGGTCTGCCACCCTCGGAGAGGAGCAACACAACTCACTCTCGCCCAGGATTGACAGAGACCAAAGCAGTTTGGCTGCCAGGGAGACAAAGGGAACCGGAATGCTGAAAAGACCTCACCCCTGTAGCAGAGGACACGTGCTAAGCCTGAGGATGAAACAGGAGAACCAGCAGCCTCCTTTCAATTCCCTATAAACAGCACCGAGTAACAACAGCAGTCTACTGCTGAGGAAGAGGTACAAGGGTGGAGAAACAGCCCCTCTGCACAGACACGTGTATAGGAATTAATCAAACCTGAGGGTGGAACTGGACACTGAAAAGCCCCACTGGCCTCCCAGCTTCCATTCTAGTGTATCAGCAGCTCTCACTGGAGGAGTCTGAAGCCTTATGTGCCTTGAGGATAATGTTAGCAGCAATGAAACCTGAATCCTGCTCAGCTAAGGATACACTGGCTTGATCCCTGTCAGGTACAGATGCCTTTCACCTTAGTGTCTACCACTCTACACGGGACCCGTGGTGTTCAACAGAAAACACAGCAGCACTCTGTAGGAGGATGAGGCAGGGGGATCCCAACATTGAGCCTAGCCTGGACTACTCAGTGAGACACTATGCCAATTTTTTTTTTTTTTTAATTAGGAATATAGTTCAGTGAAAATATTCTGAGGTCAATCTCTAAGTACTGCCAAAACAAACATACAAATTTAAAGCAAGAAAGAAGTAGAATAAGACTCATTGTCAATAAATAAGATCATTTTCAAAAAACCAGACTCACAAAGGACTCAGATGTTGGAACCATCAGATGGAGACTCTACGATAACTATAGATGGGCCCTGAAAGCCTCATGCACTCCCAGGTGGGGTTTATGGCTGACTTGCTCTGAGGAAGTAGAGTCGGGTTGGAAAGGCCACTAAGGGTGTGGCTCAAAAGGGTTTACTTTCAGCCAGGCATGGGGGCACATGTCTGTAATCCCAGCACTGGAAGTATGAGCTGAGACAAGAGGATCACAGCAAGGTGGAAGCCAGCCTGGGCTACAAAATGAATTCAAGGCCAGCCTGAACTACACAGTAAGACCTTGTCTCAAAAAAAGCCAAAATAAATAGACTAATTAAATAAAATAAAAAGGTTTACTTTCCTCTCCATCTCTTCCCTTCTTGTCTTTCCTGACTATTATGAGGTGAGCAGCTGGCTATTTCTTCACCGTGCCTCTCTGCAATGAATTCCTCCCTTGGAGCCAATCAACTATGGACTAAAAAATATGCCAAAATGAACTTCCCCTCCTTTAATCTGCAGCGGTTGTGCACTGCTTCTCAGCAATGATGAAAGTAAGATTTTGGTACCAAAGAAATGGGGCCATTCTGTGATGTACCTGACCATGTGGTTCAGAATTCTTTAGGATTTGTTGGAGAAGTTTGGAAAGGTTTGGAGGTGAAGGCTAGAGAAGCCTTGGATGCTATAAGCTAAGTTTGATGAGAGATTCTAGTCAGAGCTCAGAAGACCAGAATATGACGGTAACAGATGGTAAGGACCGGGCTTAAAGTTTCATTTTGGGGAGAGGAGAAAAAGAGGGAAAGGGGACATAAAAAGATTAAGATGTTATGTGCATGTGCCAACTCCTTGTGATGAATATAATCATTATGTACTACAAACACATACTAATAAAAATAAAAATTTGGAAAAAAAAAGTGGTTCCAGTTGGGAATAAGTTATTCCATTGGCAGTTGGACTCCAGGCTATGTGTGTTTTGCTTTGGGGGAAAATAATTTACATTTTGCTCATGTACTGATATATGACTAAGCGTGGTAGACTAATCTGGTGGAGGAAATTTCAAGGCAGTCCAATCAGTGTTCAGGCTGTAGCGTGAATATTTCTTGCTGCTTTTAGTCAGGTTTATATGGAGAAACAGGAGAAACCAGCCCATTTAAAAAGTCTTCGATTCTTCCAGAAAGAAATTTCCTGCGAAGATAAGGCAGGGGAGAGCTTGGTTGCTGAAAGGATTAACATTAAAAAGAAGCCAAGTACTTTACAGCAGAAAGATGGCCTGAGGGCATGAGAGGAACCAGCAAGGGGCCACCCATCAGAGGCCAAAACTGCAAAACTGAAAATCTTTTCTAGAAGGGATCCTCAGAGTTTGAGAAAGAGAATGGCTGCCTAGTAAATTTGTTTCCTGGGATTCATTTCATAGCATATAGCCATGCAAGCTCTTGGAGACTTTTGCAACTTTGATATAAGGGAATCTATCTAATGCTCAAGTCAGCAACAAACACTGACATTGTCCATGTGATGCTGATTTTATAGGCAGGCAGAATGCAAGAGTTGTAGGGTCAGGCTGGGGATTTAGCTTAGTGGTTCCAGCATCTACCCGGCAAGTAAAATGTCCTGAGTTCAATTCCTGGTAACCACAAACCACAATGCCAGGTGTGGTGGCTCACGCCTGTAATCTTGGCACTCGGGAGGCAGAGGCAGGAGGACTGATGAGAGTTTGAGGCTGGCCTGGGTTACATAATGAATTCAGGGCCACCCTGAACTACAAAGCAAGACCCTATCTCAAAAAACTTAGCCCCCCACAAACGAGTTGTGGGGTCATGGAGGGTTTCACTCAAGATTTCAGAAGAAGGCCTGGAAGCTCAGAGACAGCAGAGCATGAAGCTGAAAGTATAGCACAATTCCTGGGAAGTTAGAAATGGCAACAACATGGTTCTGTTAATGAAAGCCACAAGGGATGAACAAAACCAGCTCAGAAGAGAAGCTGCGAGGGCTGTAATCACTGGCAATACTGCAGGGGTGGCCCCGCACATAAGACCTGCAAGGATTTATCTTCCTCCCCAGCTTCTCTCTTCTCTCCTTTCTGTTTTCATAAAGTAAGCAGCTATTCCTCTGCGTGTCTCTGGACCTTGCCATTCTGCCTTGGAGCCACTCAACTGTCGACTGAAATGTGAGCCAAAATAAACTTTTCTTCCCTTCATTTTCAGGTGGCAGGTAATATGTCTCAGACACAAAGAAAGTAACTAAGATACCTCAGGTGTTTTGAGGGTAATGTTAGAAGTAATGAAGCTCAAACCCTGCTCAACTACTGACTGGCTCCATCCCTGTCAGAAGTAAATGCTATTTATTTTAGCAGTCTGCAACTCTTCTGTACATGACATATGATATTCAACAGAAAATACACCAGAGGCAGAAGCAGGAATATTGCACATTTAAGTCAACCTGGGCAACTAAGTGAGACTCTGTCTCAAAATTAAAAGAAAAAAAGGACTGAGAATATAGCTAAGTGAATAAGTGAAAAGACCTTGGGTTCAATCTTTAGTATGGACTCTGCAAAAAAAAAAAAAAAAAAAAAAAAAAAAAAAAAAAAAAAAAAAAAAAAAAAAAAAAAAAAAAAAAAAAAAAAAAAAAAAAAAAAAAAAAAAAAAAAAAAAAAAAAAAAAAAAAAAAAAAAAAAAAAAAAAAAAAAAAAAAAAAAAAAAAAAAAAAAAAAAAAAAAAAAAAAAAAAAAAAAAAAAAAAAAAAAAAA
>PVIR01001356.1:27041-93506 GCA_004026965.1 Petromus typicus | reverse complement strand
GAAGAAAAGGAGAGCAGAGGGAAGGAAGGAGGAAGAAATCCAAGTGAATATATTAAAAAGGAAGAAAAATAAATTTGTAAAGAAAGAATAAATAAATAACATCTAAAACCAAGTAAGAAAGGGTTGGAATACAACTCATTGTCAAGAAATAAAATAATCATAGAACCAGCTATGGAACAATCAGACAGAAACTCTACAATGATACACCAGTCCTAGTGCAAAACAGACAACAGTGCTGAACAGACTAGAAATTTTTTCAATAGAGCTATGGACACTATAAAAAGTCAAGTGTAAATGTTAGAAATAAAACAAATGATATAAAAAATGAAGTAAAATGATATAAAATTGATATAATGATAAAATGATAATAAAAGTGATATAAAAATGAAGTAATAACCCTTTGAGAGGTTATCAGGACAGCAAAGCACAGAGAAGGAAAGAATCAGTAAAGTCAAAGGAAAGCCAATATAATGTATTAATAATGAAATACGGAGGGGAAAAATGGGTAGAGAAACAAAGAAAAAAGAACATAGTATGCAACAGCTAGAAGACAATATTGGAAGGTCTAGTATATATATAACTGGAGTTCCAAAGGAGATGAAAAAAGAGAACAGGGCAGAAGAAACATTTGAAAAAATAATAACAAAGAATGTCCCAAAGTCATTTAGAGATGACAAAGCACAGAGGTAAGAACTCAGCAAACCCAAGTCAAAACAAAGAAAACATACTCGACATATCATAGTTAATGCTGAAAACCAAAGACAGGAACAGTCACCTCATCTTTTCTCCTTGTTCATTCTCTCTAATTTCTTCAAAGACATCTCTACCATCCCAAATCATGGGCTTGTCTATAGTCACCATCACCAAATTTCTCAGCCTTACCCAGTGGATCATAAAAATTCCCTTGAGGCTGTACAGTTCTTGAACTATTTAAACCATGTTGCTCGCTAGTACACAAAACCTTAGAAGTTATTTCTGTGGCGCTGCACAGTGTACCTTTTTCTGCAGTGAGAGTAGAAGAGTTGGCTACTGTTCAGGCCTCCTGCCAGACTACATATATCCTGGCCTATGAAGGTGAGGGCAGGCAGCACTGGGAAGACCACTCTTCTCAGTCCTTGAGTGGATGTAGCCGGACAAGGAGGAAGCTTCTCCATTTGCCACTACTGATAGTGCCATTTCTCTTGTAACTACTCTTCCCTCCCTCCCCTAGATAATCCATTTAGCTCTCAAAGAGGGGATGAATCAGAAAGCCAGTGAAGACTTTAATCCTCTGGCTCCCCTCCTAAGCTCCCTGGGCTGCTGCTTGCCACCTGCTTCTGTCCCTCAAGGTACTCACCAGCCTCCGCAGTCAGCCTTAGGCCCAAGCTGGCTACACACAGTGGGCTCCTCACTTGCTGCAGTGTCGGAGCGATAATGTGATTGTTGGGGTTCTCCCGAGAACTTTATTCATTCATCTGGACTTTGGGAGTCAGGGGAGGAGACGACTGCCATTGTGCACATTATCATTTCTGAGAGCCAAACTCAAAAGAAAATGGTACTTAGACTCTCGTTATACACATGTGCTCTATGTAAACAAATGTCTGTAATTTTATATTTTTGATAGAATAAGCATTGAGCAGTATATTTTCTCTATTTCTATTTTTATAGATTTTTAAACTATGATCCTTTATGTATCTGTTTTTGAGACACTATTACAAGTTTTATGGCAAACCATTGGTATTGTTGACTTTTTATGGTCACTGAAGTACATAAAAATCCCCTTTGTCCCCTTGGTTTTCCACTTTCCTTAACTCTGATATACACCTAAAAGAAGTTTCTACTTTCCTTGTTTTATCATTACAAAAATAATAAAAGCATTTTGCTAGTATGAAAACATGAAAGAGAGGATGATTTCTACAGTGCTGCACAAGGAGCTGATTGGAGAACAATTACAACAGCCAGACATATTCTGTCCAGACCTCTGGATCACCTATTATGATCTAATTTGGATCACATGATCTAATTTATTCTTGTTAATAAAAGGGATTCTAGCAGCTGACAATAGAAAATTAAAACTGTGGCTCAGCGGAACTCTGGAAACAGCCTAAATCCCCAAGAGCAGATACACAGATAAAGAAAATGTGGCATATATCCACAGAGGATTATTGTTCAGTTATAAAGAATGGAATATACTGTCACTTGCAGGAAAATGACTAGGACTTGGGGTCATAATGCTAAGTGAAGTAAGTTACATAGCTCATTTTTTCTCTTATATGAGAAATCTAAAATATAATTAAATTAATTAAATAAGATAAAGAATTATGAGGAATAAGAATACAGACTTGTTAGAGTTAGAAAAAGGGAAAATGGGGAGGAAGAAGTAAAAGAAGTAAAAAAGCGATATGTTATATGTATGTACCAATTCTCTAAGACAAACAATTATTATATATGGCAAATGTGCTAATTAAAAAAAATAAGCCTGGGTTTGAATCTTGGCTATCGTGCTTACTAGCTGGGAAATTTTACTTTAATCTTTTGATCTGTGGTTTTCTTATCAATACAGTTGTTGCAAGGATCAAAAAACAAAATATATTAAAGCACTTAGGTTCAAGTCTAATGTACAACTAACAATAAATGAAATTATTTTCATTATAACTAATTCATTTTTACCTCCAAGATGCACTTCCAGTACGAAAGATGGCAATCACTATGTGAATGACTTTAAACCAAATTATTTCCATTTGGCATCTCTAGGAAAGATACTAAATAAAACATAATTTTGTTTGCCAGATAGCAGATGCTGAATAAAATGTGCTAAGTAAAAGACTGTTCTATAAAAACTATAGGTTTTGATAAACTTTTGTTGATTAAAAATTCACATTTAAACTATTTTAACGTATGCAATTCAGTGGTATTCGGCATATTCATAAATGTTGAGTAACTCTCACGGCTATCTAATTCCAGAACATTTTCATTATCCAAAAATGAAAACCTGTACTCATTAAGCAGTCATTCCCCACTTATCCCTTCTCCTTAGCTTTTGATAACCAAAAATGTGTTCTTTTTCACTGAGAATAACATTTTCAAGGTTCATATACATTGTGGCATGTATCAGGACTTCACTTATTTTCATGACTGAATAATACCCTGTTACATGGATACGCGGGTATGCCACATTTTGTTTACCCACCCATCATATGATGGACATCTGGGTTGCTGCATCTTGGCTATTATGAATACTGTTGCTATGAACATTTATGTATAACTTTCTTGGGGATCTGCCTAGGAGTAGAATTGCTGGTTTATAAGGATATAATGATGCTTCTTCACATTCTGGGGAACTGCTGGACTCTTTTATAAAGCAGCTGCATCTTTTTATACTTTAAGCAGCATGTTTTAATCAATACTATGTTTCTTTTAAAGTAGAGAAACAGGTAGCAAACCCACACACTCTGCTACTATTTCCTCACTAATCCAATAGCTTCTAGGCAGTGTGCATACTGACATGCTTCTGAACTTCTCCACGTCCTATGGTTCTCTTCTAAAAAATGACAGTCGTCATAACAAAATCTATCTTGGTGGGTACCAAGAAGACTAAGGTAATTATAAGAAACCTTAATACAAATGATATACTCAAGAAATGTTTACTTTGTCTTTTTTTGCTTAAGTCTATACCAGGAATTTCATAAGTTCAGCAAGCATACTCTCTTAGGTTAGAGTGTCAAGGTACAGACTCTTTGATGAGCTCTAGGGTGATGAGTAGTGCATAGTTATTCGCCAGCTAAACATCAGCATGTTTCCTTAAACATCAGCCATGGGTTAGTCTTCACTACAGCAAAGTACCAAACTGATCACTTATCTTGGCACGACATCCTAAGATGTACGGAAAGTTACCAGCCATCTGCGAAGGGCATGCTTAGTTTAAAAGATAAAGAATTGACCATACAGGCCTGCTCACCCTTCCTCCAAACACAAATACCCATACATGTTAGACAAACTCAGAACCTGCAAAGACTCAGTTATTAATCTGAGCTCGGATATATAGTCATAAGTAGTGGTTAACTGTGTCCTCCCAAAAAAGGTATGATCAAATTCTAACACTTGACATCTGTAAATACAACCTTATTTAGATTCAAGGTCATTACAGGTGTAATGAGGTTCCTATGAGATCATACTAGATTAGGGTGGGCTCTAAATTCAAAGCCTTGTGTCTTTATAAGGAAGCAGTAAGACATGGATGAACACAGGTACATGGCTGTGTGAGGTAAACAGAGATGGAGTGATGCAGCTACAAGACAACAGATGCAACGATTGCTGGCAAACACCAGAGCTAGGAAAGCTTCCCTGGAGACTTCAAAGGGAGCACAGCCCTGCGTACAACTTCCTGTGGGGCCTCGCCTCCAGAACTCTGAAAGACTAAATGTTATTTCAAACCACTCATTATGTGATACTCTGTTATGACAGCCTTAGGAAACTAATATACCACACCATACGTTTGCTCAAAACTGAGCCACTCTACCTGCTGGAGATGTCAGGAGTAGATCTGCTCTCAAGTACCAAAAAAGGCACTATGGATACTCTCAGGGGAATCTCCAACCTTTTCCTTTGTCTGCCTTATTTGTGATGCTCCTTTCTACCATCTTAAAATAGGGTGCTGTGCAGGTCCTGTGGGTTCCATAAAGTCTCACTACCACGGAGTAGGTGTGACTGTATGACAACAAGGACTCTGGTTGACAGGTGAGAAATTGGGGAATTAGAAAGTTCAACGCTGGGATCAAATCCCACTCAGAAGACCCTGCTCTGGGCTGGTCTGTCACAATATAGCAAGTCAGAGAGGAAGTGGGTCAAGGCAAACTCAACTTGAGCCCTGGACAAACAACTCAAAGAATGTCAGCTGGAGTGAAGGAGCACAACAGTAAGACCCAAATCCCTCATATAAACCCCTACTGCCTACACCAATTGCCTACACCAATCAGGCTTGGGAACTGTAGTAAAACAAGATGGTATGAAAGCTGATATTGGACAGTTACATCTATGTCTACGGAAAATTGGAAGAGTCATCTTTTGTAGGTTGTTTAAGCAGGTCACAATAGGCCACGTCACCTCAAAACACTCAGCACAGTTACAGCCTATCACTTGTTGAATGTCCATTCTTCCTTTTAGAGGAGAGGCTGAGTTTCCATGTTTGTGTGGGCCTCATGGTCTGGACAGCTACTTGGTGCTACATAAGCACTGAAAAGTGAATGAATGAACACATTGAGGAGGAGGAGAGGAGGGAGGGAGGGCTGGAGGAAAGGACAGCAGATGTGCGGAGGCAGGGAGGGAGGGAGGAAGTGTTCGCTGCCCTGGTCCAACAGCTCTGTGTTTTAGGCAATGATAGGCACAAGGCATACTCACTATCGAAGAGGATGATCCTGCCGTCACCCCCACAGGGCTGGGTGTGATCCCCGAAGCACACGCTGTTGCACTCGGTGCTGGCTGCCTCCCCGTACTTCCAGTAATCAGGGTTGTTCCCACAGAAGCAAGCATAGCCTGACTCCATCCCCGCAAACTGCCAAGACAGACAAGCAGCTCACGGTGAGTGCTGTCAGCTGGAGGGAAGGGGCCTTCGAGTTGGTCACCGACACTCAGTTTCATCTTTCCAGGGCCCCTTCCCCGGGACATGTCCCCTGGTCCCACTCTACCAACACTTGACTTCAACCTGAAAGGAGCTGCTCACCACCACACACCATGAATGTGTTTCCCGACAATGAGCACTTCTTTTTAATATTTGCATTTCTACTGTATTTAAGTTTTAAGGGGAAGAAAAATCTCATAAACTTGAAACATTAATAACAACAACAGTTAAACATTTTGTTGACTGTTTACCACATGCCAGGTAGAAAGTACTCTATAGCAAATCCTCATAGCAAACTTATTAGAAGCCCCTTTTAAAATCTGCATTTCATTCATCTTTTATGTTAACATACAATATTGTATTTCAGTATATGGTTCTTTAAATTTCAACATGTGCAGATTTGTGCAATTATAAGTATTATTAAGGTACAGAATAGCTCTATCACTCCCAAAACCTTCTCTGTGCCACTGCTTTACAGCCCCCAGCCAGAACCCCTGGCAACCACTGACCAGTTTTCTACTGTTATGCTTCTGTTTGGGGGAATATAGCATAATAAAATAGATCAAGCGCTATGTAACCTTTTGAGACTGGATTTTTTTTCTCAGCCTAATGCCTTTGAGGATGATCCAAATTAATGCAGGTGATACAGCTCATTACTTTTTACTGTATAACACAGTGCATTTATGAATATACTATAATTTGTTCACCCACTGGACTATTTCTGGTTCTAATCCTCAATGCCATAAGCATTTGTATAGAGATTTTTGTGTAAACATAAATTTTCATTTTTCTAGGGTAAGAAATAGGGATGTGACTGCTGGGTCATATTGTACGTGTACGTTTCACTTTCTACTGAATGCCCAGACTTTTCCAGGATGACTGTCCTATTTCACACCAGCAACAATGCGTAAGAGTCTCAGCTGACCTGTCCTTGTCAGCACTTGTTATCAGCAGTGCATTTTACTCTAGCCATTCCGATAGAGGTATAATTGTATCTCATCATGGTTCTGATCTGTATTGCTTTAATGGTGTAGGATGCTGAATATCATTTAATGTGTGTATTTACTTACCATCCTTTATTCTCTTTGTGCCATATCCAGGTCTCTCGCTCATTTTTAATATTGTATTATTTGAATTTTTACTATTTGAAATTTTATAGTTCTTTAGCTCTGTGAAGAATGCTTTTGGTATTTTTATTGGGACTGCATTATAACTGTACATTAGTTTTGGAAGTACGGTCATATTAATTATATTCATTCTACCTATCCAAGAACAGGGACTTCTTTCCATTTTTTGTTATCTTCTTCAGTTTCCTTTTTCAGAATATTATAGTTTTCTTTATAGAGGTCCTTTACTTTCTTATTTAGGTTAATTTTTCTTGTTTCTATTGTGAATGGTATTTTTTCCTAATTTCTTTCTCAGTGGATTTATTATCGGTGTACAGGAACAATTTTAATTTTGTGTATTGAGGTTGAGTCCTGCTACATAACTGAATTTGACTGTTAATTCTAAGAACTTTTTGGTCTTCTATTTAGGGTCTTCTCTATAAAAGATCATGACATCTGAAATAAAGATAATTTGACTTCTTTTCCTATACCTGTCCCATTTATTTCTCTTTCTAGGTTCAGGTTTGGTAGTTCACATGTATCCAGCAATTTATTTCTTCTTAATTCAGTTTACTGGCATACATGTTTTGCATAGTAACTAATTCTTTGTGTCTTTGGAAATTCCCTGATAACTAGTAATACTGAGCATCTTTTCTTATGATTATTTGATATCCGTATTTCTTTTTTGTGATATAAATTCAAAAATTCTGGCTAATTTTAAACTGAGTTGTCTTACTACTGAATTGCAAGTCTTACTATTTTTCTTTTTTTAGTTTTGTGAGACAGGGTCTCACTTTATACTTTAGGCTGGCCCTGAACTCAGTCTCAAACTCAGCAATCCTCCTGTCTCTGCCTCCCGAGTGCTAGGATTACAGGTGTGAGCCACCACGCCCGGCATTGTGGTATGTGGTACTTACTGACTGCCACCTGGCATTGTTGTATGTAGTTATGGGGATGGAACCCAGGCCTTTGTGCTTGCAAGGTAGGCTTTGGAACCACTGAGCTAAATTCCTGGCCCATTTTTTTTTTTTTTTGAGACAGGCTCTCACTTTGTAGTTCAGGCTGGCCCTGAGCTCAGCCTCGAACTCATAGAAGTTCTCCTTCCTCTGACTCCCGAGTGATAGGATTACAGGCATGAGCCACCAGGCCCGGCATTGTGGTATGTGGTACTGATTCTTGGTAAGTGTGAGTCACCATGCCTGGCATTGTGGTATGTAGTTATTTGGGATCAAATCCGGGCTCTTGGGCTTGCAAGGCAAGAGCCAGAACCACTGAGCTAAATTCCCAGCCCATTTATTTATTTATTTAGATTTTTAAGTCTTACTATTGCTTTACTATTCAACTATACTATTGAATTATAGTGAATTATACTACATTTAGGTATCTTAAAACCTTTTTCAGAGACATATTTAACAACTTTCTCCTGGTGTGTAGCTTGCTTTTGCATTTTCTTAACTCTTTTTGACAATAAGACTTAAGACTGATTAGTCCAATTTACCAACATTTTCTTTTATGGTTTGTTTATGGGTTCTATTTAAGATATTCTGTCTAATTCAATACCATAAGATTTCTGACATTTCTTTTTAGCTTAATTTTAGCTCCTTTTTTAATGAGGGGGGTTTTGCTAGGAATTGAACCAAGATCTCAAGCATACTAATCATGTGATCTATTGCTGAGCTGCACCTATATTTAAAAAATGAAGTAAAATTCACAGAACAGAAAGTTCATCATTTTAAAGTTTACATTTCAGTGGTAACTGTTATATTCAATTAACTATATTGTTCAACTACCACCATCAATTCCAGAACATTTATCACCTCAAAAAGAACCCTGTACTAATTTCAGTTAGTCTCAATTCCTCCCACATCCCACCCTCTGGCAGCTGTTCTCTGTCTCTATAGATTTTCCTGTTGTTGGTACTGTTGTGGACCTTTCGTATAAATAGAATCAGACAGTAACTGACTTTTTGTGTCTGGCTCACTTTACTCAGCATATTTTCAAGGTTCATCCATATTATAGAGTACATCAATGTTTCGATTTATAGATGAAAACTATTCCATCGTGTGGACATACTCCTTTTTGTTTGCCCACCCACCAGCTGATGGACATTTGATGCCATATTTTGACCATACTAAATTATGCTACATTCATATAAACATTTGTGTAAATTGTGTGTGTGCGCGTGTGTGTATGAATACATATTTTGACTCCCTTGGAGTGGAATTGATGGGTTATGATGAAATTATATGGTCAAGTTTCATTTTTCAGTTTTGGACACAGAATCCAGGGCCTCAAACATGCTAAATACTCTACCACTGAGCTAATTCCCAATCCTGTGTTTAATTTTTTGAGAAACTCCTAGGATATTTTCCCCAACAGCTGCATCATTTTACATTTCAGCAATGTAGAAGGATTCCAGTTTCTTTACATACTAATACTTTCTGTTGTTCTTTTTTTTTAGGTTTTTTTTTGAGACAGGGTCTCGCTTTGTGGTTCAGGCTGGCCCTGAGCTCAGCCTCCAACTCACATCACAATCCTCCTGCCTCTGCCTCTCGAGTGCTGGGATTACAGGCGTGAGCCACCACGCCCGGCACTGTGGTATGTGGTACTGGTTGCTGCTGGGTGTGGGTCTCCATGCCCAGTATCGTTATGTGGTTACCAGGGAATCGAACCCGGGCTCTTGCTCTTGCAAGACAGGCGCCGGAACCACAGAGCTAACTCCCCGGCCCCTGCTTTCTGTTGTTTTTTTTAAAAAAATTCTATAATAGAAAATGAATTCACCTTAAGACCACGACATTAAGTAAATCATATATACAAACTTAGCTACCACATGGCTTCTCTTATATGAGAAGTTCAATTTATAAATAAAATACAAATTAAGACAGACAGGAGCTGGGGCTTTAGCTCAATTGCACTGTGCCTGCCTCATAAACACAAGGTTCTGAGTTTGATTTCCAGCACCCCCCCACCAAAAAAAGGAAGAAAGAAACATGAGCCAAAATAAAAGACAGACAAGAAGAAAAAAGACAGAGAAAAAATCTATTGTAACCCATCATGGACAATACACCTCAAAGTATACCCTTGATTTTGATAACTGTCTTAAGGGTTTTATTCAATTTTTGGCCTGTTAATCTGTATGTATGATAATTAACTATACAAGGACATATAAGATAAAAAAGCGAATCTGATGCTGATCCAAAAAGGAGGAGATGGAGAAAAAAAATAACTGAGACATGCTATGTACATGTATCAGTTTCCCACAATGAATGTAATCGTTATGTATTGCAAAGATATGCTAATAAGAATTTAAAAATTAAAAACATAAATATATACAGTTGTGGGAAATAGTATCTAATGAATCTTTTTTTGCATTTCCCTAAAGACTAATGCCACTGAACATTTCAGTTATCCTACTTGTACAGGGAAATGTGTATTCAATCCCCTTGCCCATTTTTAAAATTGGATTGTCTTTATACTGTTGAATTGTATTAATTCTCTATATATCTTGGAACCTACATCACTATCAAATATATTATTTGTAAATATATTCCCCCTTCTATGGTTTTCTATTCACTTTCTAATTGGTGTCCTTGACACACAAATGTTTTTAATTTTGAGAAAATCAAATTTATCTAGTTTTTTCTTTGGTTATTTGGATTTTCAGTACCATGGCTAAGAAAGTACTATCTAATCCAAGGTCACACATTCTTATACCTATGCTTCCCTCTAAAGTCTTATGGTTTTAGCTCTTACGTTTAGGTTTGGATTATTTTTAGTTAATTTATATATATAGTATGTAACAGGAATCCAGACTTATTTTGGTACATGTGGATATCCAGTTGTTTCAATATTACTTGCTTTTTGGATTTTTGAGGCATGTCTGGAAATCAAACTCAGGACCTTGCATTTGTGATGCAGGTAGTGGAACCAAGACTGTCTTCTCCACATCAAACGACTTGACATCCTTGTTGAAAATCTGTTTAGCATCAATGTATGGGTTTATTTCTGTATTCTCAATTAAATTCCATTCACCCACATGTCCATGTTTTATTCCACTGTTAACAGTACCTTTTTAGTAGTATAAATTTAATTCCTGTCTGATATGAGGCAAGAATAAATGTTCATTTTTCTTTGAAAAGTACCCCACTATTTCTCGGAAGCAACTGCTGAAAATCCATTCCACCATGGAATTATCCAGGCCCCTTTGAAGAAAAGAGCCATATAAGTACAGGAACTGAAAAAGGTCAGATAGTAAATATTTGACTTTGTGAGCTACATAGCCTCTTTGTCAACTAAACTTTGTTGCTATAGCACAAAGAGAACCATGGATATGGAAATGCACAGGCATGGTATGTTTCAATAAACTTTTATATATAAAAGAAAAAGGTGGGCAGTAGGATTTGTCCATGGACTATAGTTTGAAATCCATGTGACTGTTCTTATGCCAACACCATTCACTTAATGACTGCAGCTTTATAAAATATCTTTAAATCAGGTAGTGTAATTCACCAAAGTTGACTTTTTTCAAAATTATTTTGGTTATTTTTTCCCCTTTCCATATAAGAAATGATGTAAGGATAAAAAGGTTCATTTTTCTTCAAAAATAGCCCTACTGTTTTTCCAAGCATTTGTTAAGAATCTTTTCAATAAATTTTATGATCAACTTGTTAGTTTCTTTAAAAATTATGTTATGGTTTTGATCAGGATTACACTGAATCTGTAGATCAATTTGAGTTTTCCAATCTATAAAAAGGTCTGTATGTTCATTTATTTAGATTTTCATTAATTTCCTTTACATCTTACATAGTTTTCAATTTTAACTTCCTAACTTTTTTTGTAACATTTATTTCTACTAAAAAATAGTTATTTCTACTAAAAAATAGTTATTTCTAATCAGGAAGAAGTTCCTTTCTACTCCTAATTTGCTGACTTGTCCTTAATGAGGTCTATGTTTTCTCAAATGCTTTTGCTGTATTTTATTGTGAAATAACTTCAAAACTACAGAGAAGATGCAGTAACAGTAGGAATAACTGCTCCATTCCTTTTACCTAGTGGCCCCATTCAAGTTGGCAATTGCCTAAATCATTCTTTATAGGAAAAGGGTCCAATGGAGGATTAGACATATATTTGTTGTCAAATCTCTTCAGTCTCCTTCAATCTGGAAGAGTTTTCAGTTCTTCCTTGGCTCCTGCGCCGATAAGGTTTTCAAAGAATAAAGACCAGTCATTTTGTAGGATATCTTTTGTTATGTATTTTTTTGTTGTTTCTTCACAATTATACGTACATTATATGCTTTTGGCAAAAATATCACCCTAGTGATCTTACGTTCTTTTCCTAATGAGTTGGTGCAATAGCTACTATTTGTGATATCACTGGTAATATTAAACTTAGTCACCAGAGTAAAGTGATTATGCCAGTTTTCACCAAATGAAAATCATTTGTTTTCCCTTTGTAGTTAGTAACTATTTTCTGGGGTGATTCTTGAGGGTATATAAATTTTACTCACTAGTAGTTGATCTGGGATATTTTTGTATTCTGATACTTTGTTTCTAAATCAATTATTACTATGATGGTTCCCAAATGGTGAATTTCCAAATTTCATCATGGTATGGTTTAGATCTGAAATGTTCCCCAAAGTCTCATGTGTTCAAAAAGAGACTGCCTCATGGGGGCACTCTTCTCTCTAGTGGATTCACTTGTTGTTGAATTGAGTAGCTAAATGTGCTGTTAGGAGATGGGGCTGGGTGTGAGCTGGAAGGGCATGTTCCTGTCCTGGGCTCCTCTTCCTTTCTCTCTGCTTCCTGGCTGCCACGGTTTAAGCAGCTTTCCGCTTCCATGCCCTTCCACCATGCCATGTCTGCCTTGGAGCTAACTGACCACAGAATGAACTCACAGAAACTCTGAGTCAGATTAAACTTCTCCCTCTACCTTTATGTCAGGGATGTTGAGTATTCTTGTCCCAGCAATAGGAAAATGACTATTGGATCTCTCTTTTTATTTTCTCTATTTCTTAGCTAGTATTTTCTGAGAATGTTTTTCTTCTCACTCATTCATTTACCCACATGGATTTGTGGATTCCTATTTTATTCAGTGGTGTTTACTGTATTATTATCATTAGTTGTGTAAATTAGAAGTTCTAATTATGTCCAATTTGATTGGTGGGAACCTTTTTTTTTTTTTTTTTTTTGAGACAGGGTTTCGCTTTGTAGTTCAGGCTGGCCCTAAACTCTGCCTCAAACTCACATCACAGCAATCCTCCTGCCTCTGCCTCCCAAGTGCTGGAATTACAGGCATGAGCCACCATGCCCAGCACTGTGGTATGTGTACTGGTTGCTGTATGTGTATGTGTATGGGTACTGGTTGCTGCTGGGCGTGACTCTCCACGCCCAGTACTGTGTGTGGTTACCAGGGGATCGAACCTGGATCCTCGCGCTTCTAAGACAGGCGCCGGAACCACTGAGCTAACTTCCCAGCCCTGGTGGGAACCTCTTTAAAGTGACTTCTGTGTCCCTGTGGCAATTCTGTATCACTGCTTACTTTTTTGTATCAGATTTTTGAGGTTCATCTTGCACTTTTGCAGAACTAGCACTATAATTAGTAATTTCCTCTAGGGAGTTTCTTTATAGTAGAGAATACTATTTAGAAACAGATCTAGGTGCTAAGTGTATTCTTTGCTATCAGTATGTCACTGTTTCCAGACCCTCTCAGTAGACAGAACTTAGAAATACATATGTACGTGCATACACATACAGATAACACATTTGTACATTTTTCTGTATCTTTCTCTATCCAAAACCGTGCACTTGTACTAATTCAATCTCTATCCAAGACTATAGGATTTATTACAATTTTTGATACATTTATTTATATGCTCAAATTCTATGCAATCACTCAATCAGGTTGGGTCAACTGCCTTTCTCAGCCAATTGTCTAAATAGGCCCCAAACTCTGAAGAGCTGTCTTCCTTGCTTAAGACTGACCAAGGGCCTTTGGACAGGAAGGGAGGAATGACAAGCGGGAAGGAAGGAGAGGAAGATGAAAGGAAGAAGAGAAAGAGGAATCTTTTTCTCTATTTCTGAAATATAAGACAACAGCACTATTAGACCTTAAAGATTAAGGAATTAATTTCAGATAAAAGAATGCACAGGGAGAAAAGAAAACATTTTGGATTGGTAAACTGGCTAGAGCCCAGTAATCCATACAGGAAGTAAGCCACTACCTTGGCTTATTCTCTGTGGACTCAATGATATCCCTGCTCATAATACACAAGAGCCCAAATGTATAACTTGATCAGGTGTCAAACAAGGATGCTACTATGTATTGGAAATTTTCTTCTCAGTTCTTAAACAGGAATGCTGCCTTACTACCCTCCTGAGTCCCAACCTCTCTCCTGTAATTTTTCCTTAGCAGAAAAGGAGAGTTGTATGGTTTCCCAGGTATTTTTTTTTAAATACGCATTTTTAAGTTAACTCAGCAAAACATACTTGGGTCTTTAGCTTTTTATACAGTTACATATTCACAGAGCCATTACCTTGAACCTCTGACTCCGACAGAAACTGATGCAGGTCTGTATGGTGAGTTTGTTGGATGTTTTGCTGGTACCAGTCAGAGGAGGTGGGTTTCCATGATCCTTGTAGCAGCCAAGATTTCCAGGCACTAGAGAGAGAGAGAGAGAGAGAGAGAATTTCATAACACCTGGCTGTGAGACACCAAAATGGAAAAGCAGTCTGTGCCAAGTGCCTTCATCTCAGCCAGTGTTTCCACTCCTGAGCTACAAATGCATCACAGGCAACAAGCTTTAAAAATGGAAGCCTCAGTATCCTCTGCTGAACACGTTTTTGCTTTATTTTGAAGAGCATGAGAGACTCAGGTCCCTTTTAATGAACTCTAACAAATTTCATTTTAGCATGTCAATGTTGATAGGATTTGATATAGAAGAGAATGGGGAACATATTCCTAAAAATAGAGAATTTACAAGATGTAAATTATGTTTCACAGTCACTGAGGGCAGGAGAAGCCCCCAGAAGCTCATTACCCTATAGTTTATACTCAAACCCCTTGTTTCTTAAAAAATGTCATAAGTGGGTTTCCTCTAGGTTTTTTGGTGAGTGAATTAGTTTCCTATTGCTTCTGGAAAAAATTACCACAACTTACTGGCTTATAACAATATACATTTATCATCTTCCAGTTCTGAAGGTCAGAAATACTACACGGATATTACAGGGCTAAAATCAAGGTGTCAGCAAAACTGAGTCCCTCTTGGAAGCTCCAGGGGAGAGTCTGTTCCTTGCCTTTTCCACCTCCAGGCTGCCCATGTTCCTTGGATTGTAGCAGAACAACCCCTTCTTCTGTCATCACTTCTCCCTCCCTCTGCTCCCACGTTCTTGTGCTTTCTGACTCAGCTCTTCCTGCCTCGCATTCTTATGGGAATCCGTGATAACACTGCGTGTGTGGATAATCCAGGAAGATCGCTCCATGACGTATATACGTTTTGGGGTTTGTCATTAAGCCTACCAGTGAGCATACTAGTGTTTTATAACCATACATCAATTGTTTTGATCTAGTTAAAAAAAACCCCAAAACTATCTGAGAATAAAGGAACCGAAATATAGGTACCAACTTCAAAGACAGCTTTCAAAGATAGATCTCAATTATCCTCCTATCAACTAAATATTGACAAAAAGTAAATGTGACAAAAAGTATTCCAAGCATGGTGGTGCACACCTGTAATCCCAGCATTCAGGAGGCTGAGGTAGGACCACAGCTCTAAGATTGAGGCTAGCCTGGACTACATAGTACATTCAAGTCCAGCCTGAACTACAAAGCTAGACCATGTCTCAAAACAAAACAAAACAAAAAACTCTCCCACACATTTAACCTCTCCTTCCTGCTCCAAATTCCTGTAAGTTTCCTGGGTGATTAGAGTATCTTTTCTTCTAATGAGGAAACTCTTGGTGGGTTCCTAGCTACCTTCATGGTGGGCATTAGTCATCAGAAAGGTCAGACCATGATTAAAACCTTGAAATTTTCTACCCCATCTCCCATCCTCCAGTGATGGGAAATGGGCTAGCAACTGAGTTGATAAATGGTCATTTCTGTATGAGGAAGCCTTCCTAAAAATTCCTAAAAGATACAGCTTAGAGTTTCTGAGTTGGTGAACACATCCGGTGCAGCATGGCAACGCTCCCATAGAGAGAGAAGCTTCTGTGCTCAGGAAGCTCTCCTGACCTTATGCCAATGTTCTTCATCTGGCTATTCACCTGTACCTTTAACATATCCCTTACACTAGAGCTATAAATGTGTTTTCCTGAGTTCTGTGAATCCTAATAGCAAATTATAAAACCCAGGGGAGGCTGTGGGAACTTGGATTTGTAGTCAAGTTTGACAGGAGTATGGGTAACCTGGGACTTGTAACTGATATCTAAAATGGACTGCAGTCTTGTGGAATTTTGCTCTTAGGCTGTACTAACTCTAGGTAGTCAGTGTAATAATTTAATTGTAGGATATCTGGATGGTGTCTAGAACTGGAGAATTAGCTGGTTTGGGAAAACTATCTGTCTTTTAGTGTCAGAAGTACAAAAAAGTTTTTGATTTTTTAGTTTTTCTTTTTTGCCCCCTCCCTTTATCTGTTGAGGCCTCAATCCCCCATGTGATGATATTTTCCATTAGGGCCGTCAGGAGATAATAAGGATTAAATGAGGTCAAAAGGTCAGAGGCCCCATGATGGAATTAATGCCCTTATAAAAACAGAAAGAATTTAGAGCTCATTCCCTTTCCCAAGTAAGGACACAACAAAAAGATGGCCATCAAACCAGAAAGACTCTCCCTTGGAGCTTCCAAGAGGACCCTACCTTGGATTTCTCAACCTCTAGAGCTATGAGAAATTCATTTTAATTAAGCCACCTAGGCCAATAAAATTTTGCCATTGCAGCCCAGTCTCCCTAGGACGGATCCCTGCCTCCTTCTGTTTATGTCTTATGGAATCTCTTTCCCTTGAGTATGGCCTCGACAAGTGATTTGATTTTGATCAACAGAATGTGGCAAAGTTGATAGGATGTCACTTATGTGATTAGGTTTATGTGAAGATTATGGCTTCATCTTGCTAACAAATTCCCCACTGCCTTCTTGGCCTGGGTATTTTCCTAAAGCAAAATGCAAGGAACTGAAGGAAGCCTTCAGCCAACATAACCAAGCTTCTCAGTCCAACGATCTACAAAAAACTAAATACCACTAAAAATTATATGAGCTAGAAAGTAGATCTTTCTCCAGTTGAGCCTGAAGATGAGACTTCAGACCTGGCAAACACTTGATGGCAGCTGTGTGAGAAACTTTGATGGAGAGGACCTAGTTAAATTACAGTTAGGTCTCTGGACTCATAAAATATGTAAACAGTAAGTGTGTGCTAATTTAAGGCACTAAGTTTTGGAGTAATTGTTATACACCAAGAGATTACTATACTTCTACATTCAAATTATCCTTTTTGAAAGAAGAAATGGATTCATTGTGGGCCATGGATAAGTGAGCTTTTCTTGACTGTTTTTTCTAGTGAGGCAATTCCTAGTGGGTTCCTGAATGGCTTCATGGTAGGGTTTGTCACAGAAAGACCAAGCCATTAGTACCTCAAACTTTCCACCCACCTTATTACTTTTTAATGCAAGAACAACTCTAATATCCATCAAGCTCTCTCCTTTTCTCTGTTTGGCTTCTCCTAACTTACAACTAAAAATATAATAAGACATGAATAAGATCTGGCCCTAGCAGCAGTTCTAGGTCAATTGGGAGTTACATATTATCCAATTCCGAAGTGATGGCCATGCAGTCTTAGACAGATAAATAGCATAGTTCACTTTAATAAATTTTAACTTTACATTAGTCTTTAAACATATAAAAACATAAGCATATGTATGTTTATGCAAATACACACATATATTTAAACATTTTTTCCTAACCAGCTCATCTAACCAGCTCATTTTAAAGTGGCAGGAAGTACCCCTGCTAACCCAAAGACTCACCCTCCCTCCTTTAAGCCTAGTGGTTACCCTTCTCCCTTGCGTCACACATGGTTCAAATATAACAAATGTGGCTCACCACACAAATGTTAAAATGCATCTTTCGGAAACAAACCAAATCTCTATAGTAGCAAATGTAAACACAATAACTCTCAGCAGTAGCAGTCCACTGTTCAGTGGAGGCCTGGCTTGGAAATATCTGAGTTTTAGAGTTTAAACAACTGCAGAGAGAAACATTTCTAGTCAGGGGCTTGTGATTGAGCTGAGCTTATTAAACAGACCTTACATATGGAAACCTGAACCACGCATTTAATGGTTCTTAATAAGAACTACTCGATCGAAACCATCTTGGTATTTTACTCTAATTTTTTGTCTCATTTATTCCATTATGTCCACAAGTAAGCATGTTATTAGGTATTAGTCTATAGAGAACCCAGCATATAATCATAAACATTAAGGCTGGACCTAAGTAAGGACATGGGTTGCATTAATGCAGCTGGAACCCATAAGCTTTATTCACAATTCAGCGAACAAAACCAGGCAGCTTGCTTCTCAATGGGGCGATGAGGTCTCGAGACCCCCCATGAGGTGGATCACCGGGATCAAACAGTACTCCGCTGTTCTTCTAATCCCTTTGAACATCAATGGTCTGAGACAACACTTTACCTCCTAAAATAACAGATTCATCTGTCTGTGCTTCTCTATCCATGTGCTGCCACTACCCCAGGTTAGGCCTGCATCTCCTTCCCCTCAGCCCACTGCAGCTGACTCTCCACTGCACCTCCACTTCTGGCTTACCTACTCTAATCCACGTAACACGATGTAACCAAAACAGTCCTTACAGTACATGCCAGGAAAGAGGAATGACAAATGTAGAGGACTCAGGGGAGAATGACCTTGGCCTTTGCAGTGACAGGAAAAACTGAGCACGACCAATGATGGAGAGGAAAAGAGAGCATCAGTGGAGAGGTATCTGGGCCCTGCCTCAGACCCATAAAGCTCCCTGGTTGTCACTGAACAGAAGTCCACATCTCCACATGGCATGCAATTCCTTACTTCATCTGTGCTGTTGCTCTTTCTTTTTCCACCTCTCCCCCTACCTCTTGGCTAATTTCTACTTGAAGGCCTAACTGCAGAGCATTTGGAAATTTCTAAGTGTACTTTGCTCTTTGGCCTCTGAACTTTTACACCAGCTATCTCCACTGCTTGGAATACTCTTTGTAAGCTTAATGCCTGCTTAAGAATCACCTTGAGGGCCGGGGATTTAGCTCACTGGTTCCGGCGCCTGTCTCGCAAGCGCAAGGGCCTGGGTTCAATTCCCCGGTAACCACATACCATACTGGGCGTGGAGAGTCACGCCCAGCAGCAACCAGTACCACTACCAAAGTGCCGGGCGTGGTGGCTCACGCCTATAATCCCAGCACTCGGGAGGCAGAGGCAGGAGGATTGCTGTGATGTGAGTTGGAGGCTGAGCTCAGGGCCAGCCTGAACCACAAAGCGAGACCCTGTCTCAAAAAAAAAAAAAAAAAAAACACCACAAACAAACAAACAAAAAGAATTACCTTGAACACCACTTTCCCTGAAAGCCTATCACCCTCTCATCCTTTCTGCTTCCCACACAAAGGGAGGTACACTCTTCTATAGCAATCTGTGCTGGTTTGATTCCAATGCTTTTTTTTGCTTTTCTCCTCAAATAAACCAAAGATAACTGAAGGGCAGGACTACATCTTCCACAAGCCACTGTCTTTTAGGCCTTAGAGTGATCCTAGTTATACAGCAGACTCGGTTGAGTAAATAAGCTAAAATCACAGAGCAGGTAAAGATCCTTCTCAGGTAATAGTGATTGAACTGGCAGGCGGGAGGTGAAAGGCAGAGCTTATCTGCAGAACAGCATCCATTTAAGGCTACTGTTGATTTTGACTCCTTTCTGCTCACTGTCTTTGGCTACCTAGAAATATCATTCTGGATAACTGAGTTTTTCCAAGGTTAACATTAAAACTTAAAATTTTTATTTTTCCCTTTGCAGGAAACCTCTCTAAAATCCATCAGATGTTTCTTTCTTTCTTTCTTTCTTTCTTTCTTTTTTTTTTTGAGACAGGCTCTCACTTTGTAGTTCAGGCTGGTCTTGAACTCAGCCTTGAACTCAGTAATCCTCCTGCCTCTGCTTCCCAAGAGCTGGGAGGTATTGTTGTAAGTGGTTACTGGGGATTGAATCTGGGCCCTTGTGCTTGTAAGGCAAGCATCAGAACCAGTGAGCTAAATCCTCGGCCCCTATCAGATATTTCTTAAACAATTTTAACATAGCTCATCATACTATAAATTTTTCTTGGTGACTGAAGCCATCAAATGTACTCCAAATGTGCTCTGTTATTGTTTCTGTCTTCAGTTAATTCATCTCTTGCTCGCTGTCTTAGCCAGGGTTGCTGTGTCCTCTCAAGGTGGAACATAAACAAGATCTGGTCTCTCTTCTTCTCAATAATCCCAAGAGGTCACACCTCACAAACTCATCTGAATCTACTTATCTCCTAAAAGTCCTGTCTCCAAACACTATATGTGGGGTTAAAGCTCAGCATATGGATTTTGGGGACACAAACATGCGATCCTAAACAGTTATTGTCAAGGCTCCTAACACTTCAGAATATCATGATTGAAAAGAATCTTAGGGAGCATCAATTTCATGTCAGCGCCTATAGTCTTTGCCTATTCTCTTCTTAATTTGTTACTTTGTAGGCTTAGCACAAAACTATGGAGCCTGTTAGAATGAAAAAAATTACATAAAAAACTAAATCAGATGTGATGACATGTGCCTGTAGTTCCAGCTACTTGGGAAGCTGAAGCAGGAGGATAATTTGAGCCCACGAGCTCAGTATCAATCTAGGTAAGATAGCCAGATCCTAGTTTAAAAAAAAGAAAGAAAAGAAGGGTTTCTACAAGAAGAAACATTTTTATGCTTCCCACTTTCTGCCATCCCTACTGTAGCTACTGGGCTGTTTCTACTTGTTCAGTTATAAGTACTGGGTGACATTCTGAGGTGCAGGACAGAACTCTGCAGTGGGACAAATCCTAGGGCACGTTCTAGGCCCTTCAATATGGCCCTTTCTAAGCTCAGTTTCATCAGTAGTAGAAAAAGAAAGAATATAGGCCTCAAAGGGCTTTTGTGAAAAAATGAGATGATGTAAATAAAAGAAATACCAATACAAATGCCAAGGGTTGGCAGGATGGTATATGCTAAATAGTTTATTATCACTATATATATATAGGCTTCATCATTCACCACATAAACAAGGACAACTTGTTGAGTGACAGAAAAATAAAATAGAATTGATTTTTTTTTTTGGTGGTATGTAGGATCACACTTGGGCCTTGTGTTTTGAAGGTAGGTACAGTGCCACTGAGCTAAATCTCTAGCCCCAAAATAGCATTGATTTAAAAGACAAAATCAAATGCAGTCACCTCAGAAAAGTTTTTTTTCCTGGATAAAATATTAAACTCAACACTGTACCACAAACAGTACATTTCACATAAATCATCTTATACAAGGTGCTAGCTCATTGAGAAGGTAGGACAGGTGACACTACAACTACTGGACAAGGAAGAAACTAGCTTAACCAGAAGTCAGGTCTTGTGCAGGGTTATACAAGTTGTCTGGGAGACAGGAGTCTATCGAGGGCCATAGAGTCCTAATACCTGAGTTTTTCTTGTTGTTCCCTCTCTTCTTCGGAGGCCAGGAAAGCTAAATGAAAGTGACTCCTTGAGACTCAAGACTGAATTTTTGTTTTTCATTTTTTTCAGTGATGGGGATCAAACCAGAGCTTCGTATGTACTCTATCAGTAAGCTACTTCCTTGGCCCTAGTACAAGTTCCTAAACATGTTGGGTCCTTGATGTCCTGTGCAGGGGGGCAGCCACTGAGACAGACTCAGCCTCAGAGGGTGCCACTATCCTCTGACTCGTACTGGAAAGTGGCTCCAAAGCCCGCCAGAGAAGACTCGTCACATTGTCTTCAAAAGCATTACTGGTCAGATGAGTGGATTTCCAGTGTGTCCCACCCTTCGCTCTTCCCAGAAGCAGGGAGGAAAAGTCCATTTGAAAAAGGATATTTGTTCTCTCTCTCTTTTTTTAAACTTTCAAGGCCACTTTAAAGTCCTTGTGGCTTTGTCATGCATTTTTCTTCCTACCAAAGAGTCATCACTTTCAATTTTTTAAAAAGAATCATCCTGGTGTATAAATGAACCCCTTGTTTATCATAGTTGAGGCTTCAAAACTCATAACAATTAATTACAGCAGCTCCTGCTTATCTTCCAGGGATATGTTTAGACCCTACTGCAGATCCCTGAAACCAGAAAGTACCAAGCTATATATATACTGATTTTTTTTTCCTATACAATTTAATAGGAAATTTCTGTCTTGGCTAACTACTTAACATACACTGCAGTCTTAATTTTTATAGTTTGAAGTGTGACACCACAACTAATAGTTATCTTTTTCCTTCCTTGTAACATCACATATTGAAGATTCATCTTTACCAGAGATTTTGGCATCCTCAGCATATTTCTTTCTTTTCTCTCTCTCTCTCTCTCTCTCTCTCTCTCTCTCTTTCTTTCTTTCTCACTGTGTTACCAGGCTGGTCATGCATCTACAGGCTCAAGCAATTCTCTTCCTTCAACCTCCTGAGACTACAGCTGTGTGTTATAACACCTGGCTCTGTAATTTTTCATTTAATATTTTCAGAGTATAACTAGCCATGGAAAAATGAAGGTGCAGAAAGTGAAGTTGCACATGAAGGTGAGCTACTGCATTGATATTCTCTACTAATGTGCAGAATTCTTCATCAAGGAAAATATTTTCAAGGCAATTAAAGGGAGACAGTCTTTCATTCAGATTAATTGCATAAGTATTACTCCTTTATTAATAACAAAGAACTGTGAGGAAGAAACTGGCAGGTTTATTAAACACTGTGCTTAGAACTCACGGGTTTATAACTCTGCCTTTATTTTATTTTATTTATTTATTTACTTATTTATTTGAGACAGGGTCTCACTTTGTAGTTCAGGCTGGCCCTGAGCTCAGCCCCCAACTCACATCACAGCAATCCTCCTGCCTCTGCCTCCCGAGTGCTGGAATTACAGGCATGAGCCACCACGCCCGGCACTGTGGTATGTGGTACTGATTGCTGCTGGGCGTGACTCTCCACGCCCAGTATGGTATGTGGTTACTGGCGATCGAACCCGGGTCCTTGCACTTGCAAGACAGGCACCGGAACCACTGAGCTAAATCCCCAGCCAACTCTGACTTTATTATTAAGGCACCACATATCCCTCCAAGGTGGTCTCCATGGCGGACAGTCCTTTTCTATCAACAACCTTCTGAGAAAATCTGCTCCCAAAAGTGTTGCTAGGCCAAAAGATTTCATCCTCTGGCCACCAGAGCCACCAGATTTGAAACTGGGATCCACTTAGTGAAACATAGGCAGTGGATTTTAGCCACATGGGTGAATGAGTGAGCTGATTCTTCTGGTCCATAGGGAGGAAGAAGAACGGATGACAAGCAGAGAGAGACAGAACAAGGAGCCCATGTGATGGGACACACACTGAACGCACATGCCTCCAGTCTGGGTTTATGGGACATACTGCTCCCATTTAAGAGTTGAAGTCTACTTCCTTTGCTCTTATATCTAGGCTAGCCTCACACTTGCTAGGGTGAGTAAAATGTGGTGGACTTGAGTCCTCGTCTTCGTGGGACAAACTTTAACTTCCTTTCTCAGAGAAGTTTGTTATTCTTTCAGAGGCCTGAATGTGTTGCTGGAAAGAGAGGCCACCAGGCAGGGGCCAGAAGTCATCTTGGACGTCCTGGCCCTGGCAGGGCTCCCAGCTTTGGGCAGCCATCGTCTACAGGTGATAGTAGCATAAGAATGGCCCAGCTGAAACTCAGCCAGTGTGCAGCACTGGGAGAAATGACAAACTGCTGCTGCTTTAAGCCACTAGGGCAGGGTGGCTCGTCATATAGTAATAAACAACTGAAATACTTTCTTTGATAAAAAGCTAGTCCAAGTTCAAAAGGCACGATATATCTGTGTCTCTGGGAAAAAGAGCTAAAGAATCCTGTTTGCTAGATCTCTTCCACCCCAGGACACCACAAACATGCCAGGGAAGGGACCCCTGAAATCACCTTTTACTCTTTCTGCTGTTTCTTTTCTTTTATTTTCTACTTATCATCAATTTCCATCTTCCTTCTAAATTCATCTTAAGTTTAACTTTTCTGTCTACTCTCACTGTTGTCATCCATAGCCCAGGCCCTTATTCTCTGATGTAGAAATCTACAGCCATCCTTTCTTCCTCAAAATTTTTTCCCTCCAATCCAGGCTGTAAATAAATAAGACACTGTCTGGGTTGGGTCGGGGAGTTAGCTCAGTGGTTCCGGTGCCTGTCTTGTAAGCGCAAGGACCCGGGTTTGATCCCCGGTAACTACATAACATACTGGGTGTGGAGAGTCACCCCAGCAGCAACCAGTACCACATACCACTGTGCCGGGTGTGGTTGCTCACACCTGTAATCCCAGCACTCGGGAGGCAGAGGCAGGAGGATTGCTGTGATGTGAGTTGGAGGCTGAGCTGAACCACAAAGCAAGACCCTGTCTCAAAAAACCTAAAAAAAATGACACTGACTGGGCTCATTTTCCTAAACTAGAACACTTGAATTAGAAGAGATCTACTAGGATAGGAAAGCGGACAGAAAAGATTCAGGTCAGAACTTAGACGCCAGACTTGGTTAAAGCCTTGGGCCTGCCTGATCTTTCTGTCTGCTTTCCTTCTAGAAGCCTGGAATCCAACCCACAGGCACATCCATCCCCTGCCAGTCCCCCAAGCCTCCATCACTGTGCTATCACCGGTCCTGCCCCAACCCCCACATTTTTCCAACCTCTGTGGTCTTTACTAAGTCTTGAAACCCTCACAGCATTTTACCATATAATTGGACACATTCATAGAGCCAGAAGGCTTGGCCCCAGATGTAGCTACATTTATAATTCAGATTGCTAATTATATTGTCTGGTTGAGGAGTGATTTCTAATATTTACATATTTCCCTGGTAAGCAAGTGCTAAAGGTTTTCAGTAAAATTGTCTTTCTACATCTGAATGTCCTTTTTATTGTTTTTTTTTTTTTTTTTGAGACAGGGTCTCGCTTTGTGGTTCAGGCTGGCCCTGAGCTCAGCCTCAGACTCACATCACAGCAATCCTCCTGCCTCTGCCTCCCGAGTGCTGGGATTAAAGGCATGAGCCACCACGCCTGGCACTGTGGTATGTGGTACTGGTTGCTGCTGGGGTGAGTCTCCACACCCAGTATTGTATGTGGTTACTGGGGGATCGAACCCAGGCCCTTGCACTTGCAAGACAGGCGCTGGAACCACTGAGCTAAATCCCCGGCCCTGAACGTCCTTTTAAAAAATTATTAGAATACATTATACAATTATGCTCTAGAATATTTCATATGTTACTGAGAAAAATGCCCATATGCTTCAGAAAGTCTGCATTTTTAGTGGAAAATTAAATAACATCAACTGTAAAAAAAAAATCAAATCCAAATCAGATCTGAAACCATAAAACTGCAAATAAGAACAAAGGTTAAAAAAAAAAAGTGCCGGGGATTTAGCTCAGTGGTTCCGGCGCCTGTCTTGCAAGCGCAAGGACCATGGTTCAATTCCTCGTAACCACATACAATACCAGCATGGAGATTCATGCCCAGCAGCAACCAGTACCACATACCACAGCGCCAGTCGTGGTGGCTCACGCCTGTAATCCCAGCACTCGGGAGGCAGAGGCAGGAGGATTGCTGTGATGTGAGTCTGAGGCTGAGCTCAGGGCCAGCCTGAACCACAAAGCGAGACCCTGTCTCAAAAAAAAAGAACAAAGGTGGGTGGGGCCTCTTGTATTCCCTCACTTAGTGCCACGCAAGGTCCCATGAAGTAACCACTGTAACAGCTGATACACTATGCCAAGCCCATGGTCAGCTGGATAAAAAAGGGAGGGACAGAAACAAAAATCAAGTAATGAATAAGAGATTCTAGGAACCAGATGACAGAAACATGCCTTGGTAGACAATTCCTTGGGGAAAACACCCCCCCCAACACACACACACATACACAGTCCATACCCCACTATACCTGCTGGTACTTTCATGACTACCATGAGCCAGCTCCTCGACTGGAGACTTACTGTATCCTATTATTTTAATCTTCAAAATAACCTTGGAAGGCACAGTTGAGGACACCAAGGAACAGAGAAAAGTCTTTAATAAAGCTATTAAGTGAATAATGATGAAACCTAAACGAGGGCATTCAAGTTCACATTCCTTCCACTCTCTGTGTGATCTCTCATGGGAAGAGACATAACTTCATAGGACCAAGAAAGAATGTTTAGTGAGCATCTCTTCTGGCCTCCACTGTGCCAAGTAGGGGAAGAATGTTGAAATATGTAACTCTTTTCAGTAGCTGCCATAAACCCCATCAAACTTCTTCTACAAATAAACACGTAGTCTACTAAGATAAGGGCACCTGTTATGCACATGCAACTTCCATAGAAATCTTTGAGTCTCCTCTCTAAATTAATCCCTCTTCACTCAAATTTCAAAGCTATCCCTGTTCCTGTCTTTAAACTATTGACAGAACTCAAAAATAAAAAATATTGAAACAGATTATCGATAATTTAAGTGGTCTAAAATTGCTCAACTGAATAAAAACATTTGGTAATTATAATTTGAAGACAAGACATATCAAAAAATTAGTGGATGAAGGGCCAAGGATTTAGCTGAGTGGCTGCCTGGCAAGCTCAAGGTCCTAAATTCAATCCCTAGTACCACCTATCACAATGCTGTGTGTGGTGGCTCAGCCTTGTAATCCCAGCATTTGGGAGGAAGAGGCAGGAGGACTGCTGTGAGTTCAAAGCCAGCCTGGGCTACATAGTGAGTTCAGGGCTAGCTTGAAATACAAAGCAAGACCCTGCCTCAAAATACTTAAAAAAAAATTACTTGATGTAATTTATATTATTCATGTTCCTTTTAATATTGTTTTGACTGAAGAAAAGTGGGAGGATTTGTTTTAGCTGTAAAGCATAAATAATGCACACAGCCGTGTTTTCTGAAAGAAGATGAACTTCAAACTGCAGTAGTGAAGCACAGTGTTGGAGGAAGACCCTGAGGCCTGAGCAAAGCTGCTCCTGCAGTGTTCCATGCCGAAGCTCCACCCCCAGAGAGCCTTTCCCAGCTGTTCTCAGCTGGGTAGGGGACACATGGAACAGCCTAGCATTCTACAGAGCAGCTCTGCTGTGCAGCAAATACTTCCTGGATACCACTGCAGCCTCCTTCACTCCTGGGGCTTGGGATTTTCCAAATCCAAAGAATAAAACAAAACGACTTAGAGCTAACAGCAGGAACTGCAGACCCGCTGTCGCCACTGAGTTAATCCTTTGGTTTCCACGATGTCAAAAAGGCAAGCTCAATAATTTGGCATACTATCTGAATTTCAAACTTTAATTCCCAAGCAATCCCCAAAGAAAATTCTGAAGAATGACCTCAACAGTAGTCTGGATCCATCCCAAGGTCCCTGTTTTTAAGAAAATAAAGGAAACTGGATGTATTCAAGTACTCGAAGGAAAAGCACTGGCTATCAGGAATACTAGATTCAGAGCATAATCAAATCACTTGATCACTAGTTGATTTTCTCATCTGAATAGAAAGGAGGAAAGTGGACATACCACCTGTTTCTTAGGCTTGTTGAAAAGGTTAAATATGAAAAATGTAAATATAATTGCTTATAACTGATAGGCACTCAACAATAGCTAAAAAAAAAAACCCAACAAAAATCAATGTAAACATCAAAATGCAAAAGGAGTTGAAAGAAACAAGACATTTAGACAATAAGGCCGAGATTTAGCTCAGTGGTTCTGGCGTCTGCCCTCTAAGTGCAAGGTCCTGAGTTCAATCCCTGGTAGCATATACCACAGTGCCAGGTGTGATGACTCACACCTGTAATCCCAGTACTCGGGAGGCAGAGGAAGGAGGACTGCTGTGAATTCGAGGCTGGTCTGGGCTACACAGTGAGCTCAGTGCCAGCCTGAACTACAAAGCGAGAGACTCTGTCTCAAAAAAAAGGGAAGAAGAAAAAAATAAATAAAAAAGAAGAAAGAAGACATTTTCTACAATAGATTGTCTCAATTACCACGGCCTAAATGCTCTTGTCTTTCTACCCAATTTTATAATGCAGCTTTCAAAACTCTTACCAGGGATCAAAATTAGAAGCTTTCAAATCCTGCTTTTGGCAGCAGCATTTTTTTTTTTTTTGAGACAGGGTCTCGCTTTGTGGTTCAGGCTGGCCCTGAGCTCAGCCTCAAACTTACATCACAGCAATCCTCCTGCCTCTGCCTCCTAAGTGCTGGGATCACAGGAGTGAGCCACCACGCCCGGCACAGTGGTATGTGGTACTGGTTGCTGCTGGGCGTGAGTCTCCACGCCCAGTATGGTATGTGGTTACTGGGGATCGAACCCGGGTCCTTGCGCTTGCAAGACAGGCACTGGAACCACTGAGCTAACTCCCCGGCCCGGCAGCAGCATTTTTACAAGGCAAATACTAACTACCATCTGCGGAACAACAAATTGATTTTCAAAAGTGCACCATGTGATTTAGTGCAAAGGAACTTGAGTCAGTGAGGTCATGAGCTTGGACAACTTGGAGTTTCATGTAACAGAAATGCCATTTCTGGCATGCTCTCCAGGCTTGTCCATGTGAATGATACAATCACTAGAGAGCTCCTCATGGGTTAGAAAGGAGAAATTTCCTCACCCCTAGAAAGCCTTAAGAAGGTAGGGAAAAATGTCCCCTTTGAACCCTCAGTCTCATCGCCGTCTTCCTAATCTTACCAGACCTTAAGATCTTCCATTATCTGACCTTATCTTTTCCTCCTGAATCTGTATCTGTTATTCTTTGCTTCATATTAAAAGCAACACTGACTTGCCTGAATTCATCGGAGATCATATGTGAGTCAACGTGTGTGAACATGTTGGGAACAGTTCCGTTCCCTTTGCCTCCAGGTCTTCTCTACCCACTCCCCATCCAACCCTAACATCTAGAACTTCGATATCTATTTAAAGTGTGGTCCTGACACTCCACCATCTCATAAATGTGTTAGGAATGTAGAATCTCAGGTCCACTCTAGACCTACTAAATCTATATAATCTCAGGTGAGTGCATGTACCTTGAAATTGAGAAGCCATGTGCTAACACCCCACTTCTTCCAGCAGCCCTCTTTCATAACCAGTGTCCTCAGTATCCTGTCATGATTAGGCAGATCTCCTCTTCAGGACTCCCAGCCTTTTGGTTACTTTACTTACTACACAGCTACATTCCAAGCCCCTTTAAATTTTTTTGAGACAAGTTCTCACTGAGTGGCCTAGGCTGGCCTCCAGCTTGCCATGCATTTGCCTCAGGCTCCACAACAGCTGGATTATAGGTGTGTGCTATCATGCCCAGGAACTACAGAGTTTTTTATGTACTTGTCTATGCATGTTTCTGTCTTCTCCCCTAGACCGAGGGCTCTCTGGAGACTGTAGGACCCATCATTTCTGCATCTCCTGTTCTGAACAAGGTCTGGTATATGGTCAGAACTTAAGAAATTTTTTTTTTTGAGACAGGGTCTCGCTTTGTAGTTCAGGCTGGCCCTGAGCTCAGCCTCAGACTCACATCACAGCAATCCTCCTGCCTCTGCCTC
Organism: Petromus typicus; assembly: GCA_004026965.1. NCBI lineage: Eukaryota > Metazoa > Chordata > Mammalia > Rodentia > Petromuridae > Petromus > Petromus typicus. The sequence goes on along the minus strand of PVIR01001356.1, from coordinate 64,040 downwards.
CCGAGTGCTGAGATTACAGGCGTGAGCCACCACACCCGGCACTGTGGTATGTGGTACTGGTTGCTGCTGGGCGTGAGTCTCCATGCCAAGTATTGTATGTGGTTACTGGGGATCAAACCCGGGTCCTTGTGCTTGCAAGACAGGCGCTGGAACTCTCTGGCCCAAGAAATATTATTTGTCATATCTAAAAACTTCTGAAGTTATATATCTAAGTTCTTGTGATTTTAAACTAACAACTTTAAAACTACTTCAATAATAAAGTTCTAGTAATGAACAACTAATGGTTTGCTAAGTTTAACAACTAAAATATTAATAAATAACTTCAAAAATGAATTCAAATGCACATGAGCTATATGTAAAACTAGTGCAGGGCTGGGGATGTAGCTCAGTGATACAGCACTTGCCCAGCATACAGAAGGCTCTGGGTTTGACCCCTCGCACTAGAAGACAAACATAAGATAACAGTTCAGGTGAATCACATTACCTTTTCAATCTAGATACTCTGAATATGATTTTATATTTTTTTAAATATTTAAAATACTATAAAATTATTTTTTAAAAAAAATTTTGAGACAGAGCCTTAAATTCACTCTAGCCTAGGCTGGCCTTGAACTTTTTCTTCCTGGCTTCTGAGTGTTAGGATTACAAGCATGTACCATTACACCTAGAAAAATTCTCTTTTTAACACAAACTTTTGAACATATACAAAATTAGATTAGAATAATGAACCTACTGTCCAGCATCAACAAATTTCCACTGTATTTGTTTCATCTATTTCTCTTAGCACACCCACCCAGCCACTCTTTGAAGAGCTGGATTGTTTTCAAATAAATCCCACTTATAATGCCATTTCAGATAAATATTTCATTAGGTATCTGTAATTTTAAACATGTATTTGTTGTTTTTGTCTTGTTTTTTGAGACACGGTCTTGCTTTTGTAGTTCAAAATAGCCCTGAGCTCAGCCTTGAATTCACAGCAATCCTCCTGCCTCTGCGTCCCAAGTGCTGCGATTACAAGTATGAGCCACCACGCCCAACACTGTGGTATGTGGGTTCTGATTGCTGGTGAGCATGAGTCTCCACGCCCGGCATTGTTGTATGTGGTTACCGGGAATCGAACCTGGGCCCTCGCACTTGCAAAGCAGGCACCAGAACCACTGAGCTAAATCCCTGGTCCTGTTGTTCTTGTTTTTTGAGACAGGTCTCACTATGTAGTTCGTGCCGCCTTTTAACTCACTATGTAGCCCAGGCTGGTCTTGAATTAACAAACAATTTTTTTGAGACAAGGCTTTACTAAATAGAACAAATTGGCCTCAAACTTGCCATCTTCCTGTCTTAGCCTTGCAGATGCTGAAATCACAGGCATGTGACATCATGCCCAGTTCATGTCTTTACTATAGCTAAGAAAATTAACGGTAATTTTTTAATAAAATACTGTCTGCATTCAAATTTCCCTGTTTGAAAAATGAATTTATATGGCTAAATTTGTAGTTGAATTTTTTTAGCAAACAAAATACAGCTCTTAGATGAGAAGATAAATCTATTTATGTTCAGGAGCCTTGAGCCCAAATCAACTATGTGAGAAAAAAGTCATATTTGCCTTTAAATGCCATTTTCAGACTACTTCCCTATTCACAACTACATTATTTACTCTTAAATATCCCCATAAGTCATTTACAAAGAAGCTACAAGTAAAATAAAATAAAAGCCATGCAAAGGTCCACGTAAGCATGTCGCTGAAAAACAACAGAATAAAAGGAATTATAATGATGAAGATGATCATTTAACAAAAGATAAATATGCAAAAGATACTAGGCCAAGTGATGTGCCCCCTAAAAATTAAACCCTTAGGACTTAGCTTGAGAGTTGGTTCTATAAGGATGTTAAACTTGGTGATGTTGGCAGTAGCTTTTAAAATCTGTATTTTTCCTGAGTGCAATAAGAGCCTGGAGTTTCTGAGAAACATAGGAAGGACAAACTCTGTTATCTCAGAGTTATTTTCTTTTTAATAGCAAGTTCTGGTCCATGTTCTCCAGGTCAAGAGCCCCATTCAAATTTCTCCTGCCCACTTTGAACCATGCTTCACCTCCGCCTCCTGCCTGTTGCAGCCCTTCCTGTAACCTGCCAAGGGCAGAGATTCCAGTCTCCCCACAGTGGCCCATATCCAGCCCAATTCTGCTTTATCCCTCAACATTCATTCCCCATAATAGGCTTCTGCGGGGCCTGTTATATTCAGATACAAACTTTCCAGGAACCCGATCATGTCACAGGCCTTGTCCTGTATGACAAGTTTTGTCCTGATCATGAACAGCAGGCTTTCCACAGACAGTATTAGTTAGGAAATCTCTGACTCCACATCCAGAAAGAGGGGAAAATTTGTCTAAAATAGGCAAACTATGCCTCTATTAAATTCACCAGCCTACAATTACCACTATCTCTTGTTGGGAAAAGCACAAGAATTTTTTCTCAACTATGTTTATCAGACACCGTAGAAGGATAATATTCTGCCAGATGCAAGGTCTAAGGTTTGGCTTGACAGGGAGTCCCAGTCCCCACAGGGTAAAGAATTGAACAGTTTTCTAAAGAACCAGAGCTAGACACAGCTCATCCTCCATCCCACATACCAAGTACTACTAAGTTCTCATCCCCAACTTCTGTAAGTCTCCCTGCTCACCCCAGCTGAGCAAGGTATCAAAGAGCCAGAAAAAATGAAAACAATACTGAATTTTCCTTTTCTGAGACAGTAAGGGATACTCAGCAAATATTACAAATTACATACAGTTGGTGGCCAGTATTACTTTGGTGTAATTCTCTCTTTTGGAACTTAGTTCCAGTAACCACATGAATCAGCTCTTACTGGTCCAAATTATATTTTATAAATACAAGTTGAAGATTATCTTTCTGAATAAAAGTGCCCAGATTGAAATCCCCTCCTCATCATCCCCAAGAGAATGACACAGCCTGGTAGTAAAAGACCATCTTTGTGTAGAACAAATGGACCGAGGAAAATCTGCTTTCCTCTCCCTTGCCCCTTTCTTCTTTATACAAGTAGAGCCAAATGAGATGTTTCTTCATTTTAAAAATTTGATTAAGCAGACTGAGCAAAAACCTATTATTCTGTTCTTTATAGTTTTCTCAATTTGGGAACTGAATTAAGGCACATGCAGGGTGGAAGGATAGTGAAACTGGGCCTAGCTGTCAGGCAGTGGAAATATTTGGAAGTCTGAGTTATAGAAGGCAGATACAAGCCTGCAGCTCTGTTCTAACTGCCCACTCAAATCGCACCCCTCCTTTTCTGCAGCAGTGGAGATCAAACCCAGGCCTCTGCACTGAGCTACATCCCCCACTATTTTTAGTTTTTATTTTGTGACTGGGTCTTACTAAGTAACTAAGTTGTCCAGGCCCAGCTTAAACTTCTAATCCTCCTCCCTCAGCAGCCCTTTCTTTTCCCTTGAGGCATCAGATTTCAGAGTGCTGCTCTAGGCCAGAGTGGGTTTCTCACATCAACCTTCAAGTCACTCCATACACACAAGCCTCTTGATCTGAAGAGAAAGCTGAGTGCCACAGCAAAAGTAGGCTTATGTAACAAAGAAATAAGCTAAAAGACTGGTTATGAATAAACTGTCCTTTTCTTCGGCTATAGGAACTGGGCAACTCTGTTCCTCTGGCACATTTTAAAATATATTCTATGGCAAGCATGTAGCTCAGTGGTAGAACACTTGCCTAGTATGCAAAAGGCCCTGAGCTGAAGCCTTGGATGCAAAAAATAATAATTTAAAAAATTATATATAATATATTATATATAATTATATAATTCATATATAACTATGTAATTACATAATTTATATATTATGTATTATATTATAGATAATATAATATATAATAATATAATATTATATAATTTATAATGCATGTTATATTATAATATATATAATATATATATTTATTTTTTGAGACAGGGTCTCGCTTTGTAGTTCAGGCTGGCCCCATGTAGCCTTGAACTTCCAGCAATCTTACTGCCTCTGCCTTCTGAGTGCTGGGATTACAGACATAAACCACCACGCCCAGTATTGTGGTATGTGGTACCTGGATCGAACTCAGGACCTTTTGGATTACCAGGCAGATTCTGGAACCACTAAGCTAAATCTCTGGCCCTATTGGTTTGTTTTGTTTTGTTTTGAGACAGTCTTTCTATGTAGTCCAGACTGGCCTTGAACTCACTATGTAATCCTGACTGGCCTTAAATCCACAGCAATTCTCCTACCTCAGCCTCCAGAGTGTTGGGATTATTGAGTGGGTGCCACCACACCCAGCCCTAAAAGATATACATTATAAAGTCTACATTAGCAACTTTCTTATTCAGTCAAGCCATATATATGTATGGGCTCCATATCTGTAAATTCTATATCCTTAGATTCAACTAATCACAAATTAAAAATAGAAGGAAAGAGCCGGAGATTTAGCTCAGTGGTTCCGGCACCTGTCTTGCAAGCGCAAGGACCCTGGCTCAATCCCCAGTAACCACCCAGTAACAATACTGGGTATAGAGACTCACCCAGCAGCAATCAGTACCACATACCACAGTGCAGGTGTGGTGGCTCACGCCTGTAATCCCAGCACTCGGGAGGCAGAGGCAGGAGGATTGCTGTGATGTGAGTTTGAGGCTGAGCTCAGGGCCAGCTTGAACTACAAAACGAGACCCTGTCTCAAAAAAAAGAAAACAGAAGGAAAAATTTTAAAAGCCCTGCACTATAGTGAACCTGTATAGACTACTATTCTTGTCAGTATTCCCTAAACAATATTTTATAACAATGTATATAGCATTTACTTTGTATTAGATATTATAAGTAATCGAGAGATAATTTAAAACATATAGAGAATGTGCAAAGGTTTCATTTTACACAAAGGACTTGAGCATCCTCAGATTTTGGTGCAAAACAGGGATCCTGGAACAAATCCCTCTCAGATACCTGATAACTGTAATATCAGATTTGGTTTTAGTTCCTATTCTTTAAAACTTCCTAAAACCTCTGCACAATGTTTTCTATCTTGTTTTAAAGTATCTTTTTATGAGTCCCTCTACTTCATATATTTCATGAAGGCCAGGTGGCCTTTTGCCTTTGTAACCTGCACATAATAAGCATCGAACAGAGAAGTAAATGAAACAGAAAACTGATCTCTTGGTCAAAGATGAAAGAAACTGGGTTGTTTATTATCATTTAAAACAGTGTTCTGGGGCCAAGGATGTAGCTCAGTGGGACTGTGTCTTCCTGGCAAGAATAAGGTCCTGAGTTTGATCCCTGGTACAACAAATGAAATAAAATAGTGTTCTTAGCTGGGCCTGATGGAACATGCCTATAATCTCAGCACCTGGGTGGCAGAGGTAGGGGATTCAATGTGAGTTTAAGGCCAGTCAGGACTACATAGTGAGTTCAGGGCCAGCCTGAGCTACAAAAGTGAGACCCTGTCTCAAACAAAAACAAAACAAAGAGATTCATTCAAAAAAATTCATTTCACATTCATTCCCCAAAATTCATTGCCCTCTCTAGCTGTGAAAGAATCAGTATGAGGAAATTAACTAAAAGTAGGAATTTCACTTGTCTTATCCATCTGGAAAACATCCATGGAATGGAGTACAGAAGAAACGAGTACTGGTATTTCTGAAAAACCTCAACAGAAGAACTGAAAATCCCATGCCCAGACAGCTTCTTATTGTACCTCCTCCTGAAATCCTTAGGCCAGAACTACCTGACCTCTGGCGGAGGCCTTCCTTACTGCACTTAAAGCTCAGGTCCTGGAAACCATCAGAGAAGCATGAATCTTACTCTGACAGGCAGGAATCTCGCAGTACTTCCAGTACACCCCATCCTCATGCTCTGCCACGTAGCACCAGGGGCTGACATCGCCATCTGGGTTTCTGTTGGGACAAGAACACAGTCAGTGACACTGCTGATATTTAAGTAGCTCATTGTTTTTCAGTTTTACATAATAGGAATTGTTTCAGGTTTGTGTTATTCCTAATGATTGATATATGTCTCAATGTCATACCTTATCAAGAAGGAAAATACTAGTAATGTTATGGGAACAAACTTTTTCTACTCTGATGCATCCTTCAGAGGTTAGAGAGAAGTGAGCAAAGGTGGGAAGAAATTCACTGTTGTACCATGAGGATCACTAAAGCAATCGTGCCAAACATTTGGCCCAGTGAATATGAACAAAGAAATTCTGATAGCTGAATAAACATAGGTGTTCTCAGCAGTGTTGATGAGAATGTGAACCAGTACAAACAGTTCGGCAGTGGATAATAAGAGTCAAAGAGCCCCGCAAAATATATACTCTTTGCTTGGTAATTTCTTCTTTAGGAATTTAAGGAGATCTTTACTTATAAATCTGTTCAATAAAGTATGATATTTGTGATATTAAAATGTTAGAAATATTAAATACGTAAAAAAGGACTAATTAAATAAATATGAATATTCACATAAGGAAATATGTATTGTAGAAGCCTTATCTTAATATGAAAACATTTATATGTCTTATTATTTTGCTTTTTTTCTAGTCTATTTGTTAAATGTAGTTCTATTAGAACAAGTTTAGAGTACTTAATGTTTACATTCATTGTGGGGAGTTGATATATGACGTAACACATTAAGTACTGTTTTTCTTTTTCTTTCTTTTTTTTGAGACAGGGTCTCACTTTTGTAGTTCAGGCTGGCCCTGAGTTCAGTAGGTAGCCCAGGCCAATCTGGAACTCACAGAAATCCTCTTGCCTCTGCCTCGAAAGTGCTGGGATTACAGGCATGAGTCACTACACCCAGCATTGTGGTATGTGGTATTGATTGCTAATGGGCATGAATCATCATACCTGGCATTGTGGTATATGGTTACCAGGAATGGAATGCAGGACCTTGCACTTGCAAGGCAGGTGCCAGAACCACTGAGCTAAATCCCTGGCCCTTGTTTTTCTTTTTGAAGGCAGTGGTAAAACGACAGATGATACAATCTTACATTTTGAAAAAAAATGTTACTTAAGGAAGACATATACTAAACTCTTTAAAACTATTTCTAACTGATGAGATATTTGTGACTTCAATTTTTTTTTTTCTTTTCTGGTATTACTCCCTCAATAGTGAATATTCTTGATTTTGTGATTTTTCAAACAATAAAGTAAAATTCCTATAATATACATCCCTGAGGGCCAAGGATTTAGCTCTGTGGTTTAGCAACTGCAAGGGCCCAGGTTCGATCCTGGTAACCACATACCACAATGCTGAGCATGGTGGCTCACACCTGTAATCCCAGCATTTGGGAGGCAGAGGTAGGAGGATCTCTGAGTTCAAGGTTGAGTTTAGGAACAGGCTGAACTACAAAGCAAGACCTTGTCTCAAAAAAGCCCCCAAAACATTATATATATATATATATATATATATATATGTATATATGTATGTATGTATGTATATATGTATATATGTATGTATGTATGTATGTATGTGTGTATGTATGTATATATATGTGTGTGTATACATATGTATGTATATATATACACGTATACATACATATATGTATGTGGGTATATACATATATGTATATATATATGTGCTAGCAATCTCCAGCAGGATCAGACTGTCCTACTCATGTCTGATAGAAATGTGTCCTACCCCTTCCCCTTCCGCAAAACATTGAACCCTCAGAGAATTCTGAAGGAAACTAAGCCACAGTCTGAGTTAGAATCTGTGATCTTGTTGACCTGGCACAAACTTCTGATACAGGAATAATATGCTTTTAAAAGATTTGCTTCCACATTCCTAAATGAGAACAGCTTAGAATAAACACCTTTTAAGATTTTTTCCAACTCAAAATGTCATGACTATCATAGGCAACACTGCCGAAGCAGATCAGCAAATGGCAGGGCCTACAGCGCACGCAGATGGCTTCACCTCTCTTCACCATTTTCCAAGCCCCTTGTATGCAGACTCAGAATACTGGAAATCTGATGCTTTCGTCAGGCTAGAAATGGGAAAAAAGAACCCTGCAGTGCAGAGTTTGGAGCAACCCCTATCAGGCATGAGAAGGATAAGGTTCTTGTGTGGCCTAAAAGATAAGCTTCCCCAGGGAACAAAGGGTTCTTTTATTTCTTGTGCCCAAAGCCAGGTGGCAGTGCCAACTCTGTTCTTCTCTAGTCTCTGCTTTCTTCTCTAACCCAGATACTTTGGGTATACCCCAGAGAAGAGCGTCCCTGTCACTCGCCAACTCTCAGACATATCAGATGTGATGGGTTTGAAAAGGTGCACAGGACAAACACAGTGTCGGATGTCAGCTGAGAAATCAAAGTAGGAGAACTTGTACAAAGCCCTTCTTTAAACAGTGTTTTATTGCCATTTCCCTCTTGTATTCAGGGCCCAGCTTTGATACAGTATTAGATAAAGCCCTTAGAAAACAACTGATAAATTATCAATTCAAAGCCATTCTGAAAAGCATCAGAATAGCTTCATAAAGAGTAAGCAAATTCATCCTCACTTCACTGCAGTGCTATGATAAAAGACTGGACTCTGATGTGATAATAATTGACAATTCCAGCCACCCTTTTTGAAGTGTAAACTGGAAATTCAAGTCTGGTACATTCCATCAAATCAAAGGAGAGTGCTGGTGCTCCTGCTGCTTACTGCTCTCTGACTGAATATTTACTGGTATGTTTCGAGGAGCCTGCAAGTAGACATGGGTGATATTGGTGAAAAAAGGATTTTCATATAAATTAATTGTCTTCAGAAGTTGAAATTTTTCTGCAAAGTCATACTTAGAAGCAGGAACTCTTTGAGAAGACTTGTTTCATAATTAAAATCAACAAAGTATAGAATAAACCAACAGCCTGCTACCAAGAGAAACTATGGGGCTGGGATGTAGCTCGGTACGAGAGCATTTGTCTAGCAACTGCGAGGGCCTGGGTTCAATCTATAGCACTGGAAGAAGAAGGAAGTGGGGAAGAAGAAAGGAGGAGGAGAGAGGGGGAACAGGGGAGGAAGAGGAAGTCTGTATGTAATCCTAGCCATTTGGGAGGCTGAGGCCAGAAGATTTTCTTTTTGAAGCCAGTCTGGGCAATTTAGCAAAACTTATCACAATACGTGGAAGGAACAAAGGGAGGAAGGGAAAGGCATAGAAATAAATAAACATATATTATATATTTTTTATATATAATATATATTAAACACCTTTATATATTTTTTAAATTTTATATTTTATATATTTATTATTTATTATATATATTTATTATATATTATATATATTATTATATTATATTTATGTATTTATTATATATAAATATATATATTTATATTTTAAAATTTATAAATTTTTATATATATAAAAATATATATAAACACACACACACACACACACACACACACATATATATATATATATATGAATAAGAAAAAAAAAACAATTCCCTTTTTTTTTTTTTTTGGTTTTTTGAGATAGCTTCTCACTATGTAGCTCAGGCTGTCCTTGAACTTGTGATGCTCCTCCTGACTCAGCCTCTTAGGTACTGGGATTTCAGGCATGGACCACCACGCTCAGCAAAAAAACCATTCTTTTCTCTGTGTAAACATTTTACCCAACTCAACCATTCCTATGATTAGAAAAATTAGGGGAAAGTAATATACTAGAAATAGAATAGAGACAATTTTTTATTTATGCAAAAAATAAATATGTGCAACTTTAAAAATAAAAGAGAATTGCTTATGAGCATTTGTACCTTCCTTAATAAAACACAAAGGATAGTTTGGTGTAGTGACTCACACCTATAACCCTAGCACTTGGGAAGCTGAGGCAGGAGGATCATTTCGAGTTTGAGGCCAGCCTAAAAATAGTGTTATCCCGTCTCAAAAAAAAAAGCACATATAAGATGGTGGGACTTGGTGGGGAGAGTTTTTTAAGACAGAGGTAGAATGGGAGACTTTAAACAATATCTGTAAAGTTTGAGAATTTTTTTGTAATATGCATAATAACAATCTTTAAAATACAGCAATAACAACTATGGGGCAATAGTCAGTTGATACAGGTTAGGATAGAGGTGAAAGAAGAAAGTGAAGATGCAAAGATAAAGAAAACATGGCTCGTAGGCCTGATGACTTTCAGACAACCATGAGGCCCTCAAGTGTTAACAAAGGTACGTGGAAGTCAGAAAATAAACAAAACAGTCCATGTAGTGCAGAAAGACATGTGCTGGCTCAGCTGGGTCAACAGTACCATATGGTTGAGATGCCAATGGCCTAGCAGAACCAGGGATACAGCATATAGCTTAGAATGCAGCTCAATAATAGTTTTTCCCTGTCCCAGTGGTTCAAGAGGCACTTTTGTACCTGTCCCAATAATGACTCAATTCAACACATCGCTAAAGTATGAGTCATGTTACCAGGATCTTGAGTGTAAACAGCTAAAAGGTATAATAAGCAGAGGTGGCTAGAAGTTTTTCTCTCATTCCTACATACCAATGATTCTTAACTTGTTTTTGATCACAGATAACTTTTAGAATCTGATTAAAGTGACAAATCATCTCAAAGGGAGTCATGAGTATACACTGCATAGATCTGAAATTAAGAATTCCTAAGAGCTAGGGCTGGGGATATAGCTCAGTGGTTCCAGCGCCTGTCTTGCAAGCGCAAGGGCCGGGGTTTGATCCCCAGTAACCACATAACAATGCTGGGCGTGGAGACTCACTCCAGCAGCAACCAATACCGCATACCACAGTGCCAGGCATGGTGCCTCACACCTGTAATCCCAGCACTCAGGAGGCAGAGACAGGAGTATTGCTGTGATGTGAGTTTGAGGCTGAGCTCAGGGCCAGCCTGAACTACAAAGCGAGACCCTGTCTCAAAAAAAAAAAAAAAAGAAAAGAGAATTCCTAAGAGCTAGGTGCATTGGTGAGGGCATGTGGTTCCAGCTACTGAGGAAGCCATGGTACGAGGATCACTTGAGTCCAAGAGTTCAAAGCCAGCCTGGGCAACACAGTGAGACTTTATCTCAAAAAAGACCCGGTTAGAGTCTGTCATGGCCTTTCCGACAAGTAAATAATCAGACAGGGCAGGAGTGCTAAAAGTAATGAGAGTTGAAAGTGGTAGAATGTGGGAGAAAGAGAGAGATTGATAGTGAATGTGTATATGTAAGGTAGGAAAGGACCATTTTTTCTTTTTTTTTTCTTTTTTTTTTAGATTTTTTGAGACAGGGTCTTGCTTTGTGGTTCAGGCTGGCCCTGAGCTCAGCCTCGAACTCACATCACAGCAATCCTCCTGCCTCTGCCTCCCGAGTGCTGGGATGACAGGCGTGAGCCACCACGCCTGGCAGGAAAGGACCATTTTTTAAATGGTGTCAAGAAAAGCTTTTTGAGTCAGCCAAAAGAGATAAAGAAGCTCTCTTTAGTCATGAGCAGGATTGAAAGGAGTAGAAAGAGACCAGAGATTTTAACTACTATGGCCCCACCTTACCTGCAATAATTATGTTCACCTAGGCCGCCCTCTCCATTGGGGTATTTCAGGGTGTTGTACGGATGCTGGAAAGTCTCATTCCAGAATAAACATGGCTTCCCGCCTTGCAGTGCCGTCCAGTTCTGAGTTCCCCTGTAATCTGCACCATTGGCTGTGAAACACTCTAGAAGAAAAGACAGAGCATACTAATTTTCTGGCAACAGTTGAAGTCTCCTCCCTCTCTGCTTGATGTTTTATGTTTTGTTTGGACCAAGCTGGATCGGATAGCATCTTGCTAGATGCTGGACACCATGTGGTTAACAGTGCTGAGTCTGTGTGAATCTAAAACAAGGTAACTTGAAAATTTGAGACTGATCTTGGCACTAGCTTATAGGAAGAGTAGGACATTTCCCCCCTAAAGTTTACAGATCCTAACTGGGATATAAACAGGGAGCCTAATGTCTTGAAGCCCATGAAGTGAATGAGGAAATCCCCAAACCTGGGAACAGTTGGTAACAGCCATGCATGTGGAATTCTGGGTACTTGGAGGGGTCGCTGCTCTTGCCAGTGTCTCTGTGTGGTAACTAGAACCAGGTCAGCAGCTGTAACTGAGCTCTCCCCTACAGTCTGAAAAAGCTGCACTGACACTTGGATTTAATAAGACCATCGGAGACAGCAATGCTTTGGAATCTCAATCACACAAATCTGAGAATGACTCACATTCCCTGGTAATGAGGAACAGTCCTCCCCATGCTGTCTCAAATAGAGGCACAACAAAACAGGCACTTAATCCAAGGGAGGAAGAGCTGGGCAGCCTTTTCTCTCACCCCTTCCTGAAATTCTTTCCTGTAGGATGCACTGAAAATGCTCTCAGGTCTCATTTCATAAGATGACAAATGCTTGCAGGTATAATCGTGTACTTCTAAATTCTCTGCTTAGACTTTGGGGGGATGGGCTCAGAGGCTGACAGGCTTTTCCCCACATATTGTATGCATTAAACTCACAGAAGTTCATGAAAAAGGCACAGTACAAAGAGAAATTTTTTAAAATTAGCTTAGTTGAAACTGACAGATAGAAGCACTTCAAACACTTCTTTAAGATGTATCGCTAGAAACTTAACAGTCTGGGGGAGTTAGATGAACATTTTTAGTTTCTTCCTGTCCTTCTCCTGGTACACAGAGACCTGTAACTTCTGATATTGAGTACTATGCCAATGCCATCTCCCATTGGAGAAGGTATGTGCCCACTTTAGCCTAACAGGCTTGTGGACAGTATGAGCACATCTATCTATATTTAAAATTTAACACTTAGTATTTAAAAAGTAGCCACAGAACTTCTTTTTTCTTTGAGACAGGATTTCGCTTTGTAGTTCAAAGTAGCCCTGAGCTCAGCCTCACTCACATCACAGCAATCCTCCTGCCTCTGCCTCCTGAGTGCTGGGATTACAGGCGTGAGCCACCACACCCGGCAGTGTGGTAAGTGGTACTGATTGCTGCTGGGCATGAGTCTCCACACTCAGTACTGTATATGGTTACTGGGGGATCGAACCCAGGCCCTTGTGCTTGCAAAACAGGCACCGGAACCACTGAGCTAAATCCCCAGCCCCACAGATCATCTTTATTCCAATACTCCTTCCTGCCATCATCCAGCCCGCAATTTTGTCTGGAATGACACTATTTTCTGGCTACCCAAATAATAACCTGGAATTCTGGGCTTTACAGCATGCCCTAGCAATTAAAAAATCATGTTTATGGGCCAGGGATTTAGCTCAGTGATTATGGCACCTGCCTTGCAAGTTCAAGGGCCCAGGTTCGATCCCTGGTAACCACATACAACAATGCTGGGCGTGGTGACTCACCCCTACCAGCAGTCAGTACCATATACCACAATGTTGGGTGTGATGGCTCACACCTATAATCCCAGCACTCAGGATGCAGAGGCAGGAGGATTGCTGAGTTTGAGGCTGACCTCAGGACCAGCCTGAATTACAAAGTGAGACCCTGTCTCAAAAAACTAAAAAAAAAAAAATCATGTTTAGTGCAACACTTGTATGTTACAAAGAGTACAATTCATCATGTACCATGATCACTCTCTACTAAGGACCTACACAAAAAAAGGTCAAAGGTAATTACAGGAAGCAGCTCAGCATAGCATGACATACATTGAACCAAGAGACTGGGCCTGGACTTCTTTTCCTGCACTTACTGCTGACCAGCTGTGTGACCTTGAGCAAATTTCCATCACAGCATCAGCTGTAATATTCACATAGTGTTTTACTCTGTGCCATATTTTATCCTACAAGCTTTACAAATGTTGACTCACTGTCAAGTCAATAGAAAGGGACCTTTATCTATGTCTTACAAAGCAGGCAACCAGTGCATTTGACCACGTCCCATGTCTAGCAGAACTCTCTCAGTGTCATCCTTACACTTTTGTCCTTCCTTCATCCCACTTTCATCCATTAACAAGTCTTGTTGACTCTCTTAAATACATATCCTGGGGGCCGGGGATATAGCTCAGTGGTTCCAGTGCCTGTCTTGCAAGCGCAAGGACCCGGGTTCGATTCCCCAGTAACCACATACCATACTGGGCGTGGAGACTCATGCCCAGCAGCAACCAGTACCACATACCACAGTACCAGGCGTGGTGGCTCACGCCTGTAATCCCAGCACTCGGGAGGCAGAGGCAGGAGGATTGCTATGATATGAGTTTGAGGCTGAGCTCAGGGCCAGCCTGAACCACAAAGTGAGACCCTGTCTCAAAAAAACCTTAAAAAAATACATATCCTGAAACTGCCTTCCCCTCTCCATCTTCAGAGCCAGAGTCTGAGTCGCACTTATCATCAAAGAACAGTTCAGGCCCTGTCGTTCCCCCTTTTGTTCCACAGTCCATTCTCCATACAAAACTCAAAGGTATCAGGAGAACAAAAACACTCAAAACAAAACCCAAACTCCTCAGGAGTGTTTGCAAGGCTTCCTTCCCTTTCTTCCCACGGTACCCGGCACACTGGTTTACTTTTAATTCCATGAACATGCCATGCTATTTCCTGCCCACATGTTCTTTCTCAAATACTTCCCACCGCAGACTAAGTCTTACCTCCTCAGAAAAGTCTTCCTATCTTTTCCACTCTTGTTTTTCTCCCTTGTGTTGTGTTTACTTAGGAATATGAATGTGAGTAGCAAGTTCCACACCAGAGCCCTATCTCAATTCCAAGGACAGAAACCCAAGCTAGAGGAAACCTGGGAACCTGTATTTCTAAAACAGCTATTAGGTGATTTTATTATCAGGTTTGGGACTCACTAGACTAAATGTCTTGTTTTGTGGTGATGCTAGGGAGCAAACCCAGGGTCTTGTGTGTGGTGGGCAAGAGCTCCACCACTGGGCCACATCCCTACTCCTAGACTAGATGATTCTAAGAACATCAAGCAAACTTTTGCCAACTGCTATAATTTTAATTGTTATGCACTAATACAGTCTGTTGGTTCTTACACATCAAAACATCAGGTTGTATACTTTAATTATAATACAACAAAAAAAAAGAATTTTAAAAGAAAGTGGTAAGGGGTGACCCAGGAGCCAGAAATGCAGGCCAACCAATGTACAGCCTTGGCAATACATAGCAACATGTTCCCAGAGGCTCAGATGACTTGGTTTGTGAGACAAAAAAATGTGGCAGACATCCACACATGTGCCAGTCCTCATGAATGGGGATGAAATGCGATCTGAGAGCAGGAATGGGAAAGAGCAGGCATATGCTGTTCCTCACATCTAATCTTATTCTCAATTCCACGAGGAAACTGAGGTAGTGTACTAGATTGCAATGATTTTGTTTGTTTTCCAAACTTGCCAGCACACATCAATTGTAGGGAAATAGCAAGAAAAACAAATGTTGTCACAGTGAACCTAGGATATGTCTGGCCCAGCGAGGACACACAGCCCTCTCTGCAGTGATGTCATGAGCTATATGTGTTGTTTCTTCTAAACTAAAACCTCAGTATTCAGATCTAATTGCAGTGTTGGCGCTTTGAAATAAATAAGTGGGTTTAGGGTTGGTTTGGGGGCACTGATCTCTGAAAGGTTCGCCATCACTGAAGTAGAGTATTCTGGATCTAAAGGTATTTGGGCATCTTGACCTCATCAGAACACTAGGGTGTGTACTCGGTAATGAGGAGTCTGTCTCATTTTCTACTGCTCTGGAGGTGACATAACTTTTATGTATATAAGCAAGAAATGACATATATTAAAAAGAAAGGAAAAAAATCACATGGCTCATTCATCGTACAGTCACATATTCAGTGTAACAGAATAAACCTAATGTATAGGATATTATTCATTAATTCCACATATATTTATTTAGTTTTTTGCATGTACTTGACTCTTTTCATAGCACTGAGACTACAGTGATGAACAATAACTCTGTACCGTATTCACGGAGCTCACATGTTAACAGGGGTACACATGCATTCTAAACCAATCAAGATTAGTGTCAAGTAGGGCTGGGGATTTAGCTCAGTGGTTCTGCACCTGTCTTGCAAGTGCAAGGACTGGGGTTCGATTCCCCAGTAACCATATACAATACTGGGCATGGAGACTCACGCCCAGCAGCAATCAGTACCACATACCACAGTGCCGGGTGTGGTGGCTCACGCCTGTAATCCCAGCACTCGGGAGGCAGAGGCAGGAGGATTGCTGTGATGTGAGTCTGAGGCTGAGCTCAGGGCCAGCCTGAACTACAAAGCGAGACCCTGTCTCAAAAAAAAAAAAAAAAAGATTAGTGTCAGGTAGTGCTAAGTGCTTCAAGAAAAGATGGTCCTGGAGAGGAGTAGGTATCTGAGCTGGTACAGAAGATGAGAGGAAGCAAGCCCTGTTTACAAAAAAAAGCAGGGGAGAGGGTTACTGGAGAAGGACCCAGCAACAACAAATGAGGAAACTGGTTTGGGGAACTATAAAGTTGTTCTTCTTACCTGACTGGAGAAGGCTAGTATGTAGGGACAGGCAGGCAAGGCAGGACAGGAAGGATCTTTGGGGTTATATAAACAGTTTTTGGCTTTTGTTTTAAGTATGAAGGGGTGCCACTTGCAAGGCTTTTTTTGCTTTGTTTTATTCTTCTGGAGCTTGTGGACAGAACCCAAGGCCTCATGCTTACTAGATAAACGCTCTGCTGTTGAACTATACTCCTAAGCCCTCTGGATGGGTCTGAGCAGAAAAATGGCATGATTTGACTTATCTGAGGGTGTTTGTTTTAGGGTTCTTTGTGAGTTATTTGTTTTGCTGATACAAGGGACTGAAACCAGGGCCATTGCACTGAGGTAGTCCCTAGCCCTTTAAAATGTTTTATATAGATAATTGTTTAGCTTTTGGAGAAAGGAACTACTAAGAGGCAAAAATTAGGCCAAGAAGACCAGTTAGAGGGTTACCAGAGAAAGACAAACACAATAAATGCCAGCCGGGTGCCAAAATAACCCAGATTTTCTTTTCTTCTCCCTCTCTCTCTTTTTTTTTTTTTTAAGTTTTTTGAGACAGAGTCTCCCTTTGTAGCTCAGGCTGGCCCTGAACTCACTATGCAGCTCAGGCTAGCCTCGTATTCACAGCAATCCTCCTGCCTCTGCTTCCCAAATGCTGGGACTATGGGCTTGAGCCACCATACCTGACTCTCTTTTTTTGTTTTTTGATACAGGGTCTTGCTATGTACCCCAGACTGACCCTTCACTTACTATATAGCCCAGACTTATCTCAAACTCATGATCTTCTTGCCTCTGCCAATTTCTGGGATTATAGGCATCTGTCACGGCACCTGGCCCATGGGGTTTTCTTGATGATGGTACTGAATAGAGACACATCTCTGCTCATACCACTTTGTGAAAAACTATGGAAAAGAGACTATTCCCTGTGAATCTATGGTATAATAGGTATAAAGACAATGAAAGATTTCTGGATATAAAAAATTTTAAACTATAATAAAGTGTTCTTTTAAGTTTTTTTTTTTTTTTAAAGGTTTTTTGAGACAGGGTTTCGCTTTGTGGTTCAGGCTGGCCCTGAACTCAGCCTCAAACTCACATCACAGCAATCCTCCTGCCTCTGCCTCCCGAGTGCTGGGATTATAGGCGTGAGCCACCACGCCCGGCACTGTGGTATGTGGTACTGGTTGCTGCTGGGCGTGAGTTTCCACACCCAGTATTGTTATGTGGTTACCGGGGATCAAACCCTGGCCCTTGCGCTTGCAAGACAGACGCTGGAACCACTGAGCTAACTCCCCGGCCCCAAAGTGTTCTTTTAAAATAATTAAAACATGACATGTATAAAACAGTAGTAGGAAAGCAGTAATTAACCTAAGTGACATTCTATTCCTTAATAAAATTTAATAAAGTTGAAGAATATAGTATCTATGAAGCTTTACAATTAATTATTCCTAATTACAGTGCTAGAGTTTGGATCGTAAATGTTCCCCAGTAAGCATGGTGGTACACACCTGTAATCCAACTCTCTGGGAGGCTGAGGCAGGAGAATCATGAGTTTGAGCCCAGGCTGGGCAACTTAACAACTTTGGGGGACCTTGTCTCAAAATAAAAATAAACTAGGGATGTAGCTCAGTATGAAAGGCCTAGGTTCAATGTGCAGTACCTAAGAAAGAAAGAGACCAACCAACCAAAGCATACCTGGGCATGGTGGCACACACCAGTAATCCCAGCATTCAGGAGGCCAAAACAGGAGGTAGACATGAGTTTCAGTCCAGCCTGGGCTAAACAGTGAGTTCAAAGCCAGTCTGAATTATACAGCAAGACACTGTCTTAAACAAAACTATATCTCCCTAGCTCATGACATTATTGGAAGGTGGTAGAATCTTTAAGAAGTGGGGCCTCGTGAGAGGTCGTAGTTACTTGGTTGTTTCCTCAAATGGTATAGTGGGACTCCTTGTTCTTGCTTTGTTTTACTTTCCAGCCTGAAGGTGAGCAGTTTTGCTTAAGAGCACATTCTAGCCACAATATGCTACAGGCCCAAAAGCAACAGAGCCAACCAACTAGGAACTGAAACTTCCAAAACTCTAAGCTAAAATATACTAGTTCCCCAGTATATTCTATATACTATATACTTTTTCTCTATATAAGTTAATTATATCAGACCCTTATTACAGTCATGGAAAACTGAATGATACATTATTTGTTCAAAATTGTGCTACTGGGGCCGGGGATTTAGCTCAGTGGTTCCAGCACCTGTCTTGCAAGCGCAAGGACCCAGGTTCGATCCAGTAAACCACATACAATACTGGGCGTGGAGACTCACGCCCAGCAGCAATCAGCACCACATACCATAGTGCAGGGCGTGGTGATTCACACCTGTAATCCCAGCACTTGGGAGGCAGAGGCAGGAGGATGCTGTGATGTGAGTTTGAGGCTGAGCTCAGGGCCAGCCTGAACCACAAAGCGAAACCCTGTCTCAAAAAACCTAAAACAAAACAAAAAAAATTGTGCTATTGTAGCATAATGGGCACCTATAATCCTGCACTTGGGAGGTTGAGGCAGGAAGATCACATAGTGAGACTGTGTACAGAAATAAAGAAAAGAAAGAAGGGAGGAAAGAAGGAGGCAAGGAAAAAAGAAAGGAAGGTGGAAAAGGAGGGAGGGTGGAAAGGAAGGAAGAAAGAAAAAAAATGAAAGAGAAATACTGTTTTTCTACATTGAGTTTAGAAGATTCCTGGTTTTCTGGTAGAATTACTGGTTGGATCTCTCCATAGGATTCTTAGGAGAGTCTGTTTTGTTTTGTTTTTTTAATTCACCTGGTAGGTCTCTGTTCTGTGTAAAACAACAGCATTTCTGTTGATCTTACATTGGAAGAATCTGGTTGGTGTTTGCCTAGTTTGGAATTAAGATGAGACAATACACATTAAATTCAATTCCAGCATCTTGAAGTGGAACATTTTCCAATCGGAAAACGTTTTCCAATAGGAATATCTTCTGTCCTTTTTAAAATATCTATGAAACTTAGTAGGTGAGCACTTTATGGAGAGATAAGGCTTTGGTGGGAAATCTCATCTTATTCCTTCAAGGGCAGCATGACAGTGTTGTTAAGTATGCATACAGCACTCTTGCTGCTTGGTTGGGTTTCAACTACAGATTGGTGCCTGTGGGTACATCTTCCAAGCCCAGGTTCTGGGGTGAGCCATCCTTTGCCCTCAGACACGCCGACCACTGCATGATGCTGATCAGTTAAGCACAAGTCTATGGTAAAGGGGTATATGATCTTGGAAAGGCAGTGAGGCCCAACCTTCTCCACCCAGCATCATGAGGCTATGAGAGGACACAGTCTCAGCTTTCATAGTGATCTCTGTGATTACACGGAGGGAGGTCATCAGATCTATAGCACAGAGAAGACAGTCAAGAGTAGGGCTCTTTATGCTTAGTACATACTGAGAGTCGCTGGAATAACGGGAAATGACATCAAGTAAGTAGCTGAAACTCTATGGTTTGATCAAACCACCCAGACACCTGGGCCTTTGTTTTTTGGGTTTTTTTTTTTTTTTCCCTCAGTTTATGTGTGAAATGAAGGGATCTGACCCAGATGATCTTAATGTCCTATTACAATCTAAACTCAAATTACTACACCTACAATTTCAAGATCTAACAAAATAGAACTCAAATTCAAAAGTTTGGGATGAGCTCATTAGAAAGGACTGATACCTGAAAATCTCTAATTCTATATACTTTTCTAGTGGAAGTACTAATTCTATTACATAAGTAAATAATAAGTTTGCCTCTCACAGAGGTTCTCCCTTGGAAAAGGCACTTAGCCCATTCTTTTGCTTAAAAGAAACTCACCTTGTTTAGATCTTGCCTACACTCTAAAGTCACAATCAGGGACATCTGAATCCTGGCTGGATATTTTAGGACAATAAGGAATTTTTTAGGTACATTATGGGTCTAAGTTTTTGTTTGTTTGTTTTAATTTTTAATTTTTTCTTTTAGTGTTTTGAGACAAGGTCTCGCTTTGTAGTTCAGGCTGATCTGGAACTCAGCTTGAACTCAGCAATCCTCTTGCCTCTGCCTCCCAAGTACTGGGATTACAGGTGTGAGCCACCATGCCTGCTCAGCTGGTGGGCATGGGTGACCACAGCTAGCAATGTTGTATGTGGTTACTGAGAATGGAATCTGGGCCCTTGTGCTTGTAAGGCAGGCACCAGAACCACTGTGCTAAATCCCCAGCCCTCTACTAAGTTTTTAAAAAGAATAATTATCATTTAAACATATATATTAAAATATTTACAGATGAGAAGATATTTGAGATTTGTTACAAAGTAACCTAGACATTATATTACCTTGGAACATGCATATTCATGATGATAACCACACAATTTATCATAGCTAAATCTTCAGTTCAGCTATATAGCCATC
The DNA here is from genome assembly GCA_004026965.1 of Petromus typicus. NCBI lineage: Eukaryota > Metazoa > Chordata > Mammalia > Rodentia > Petromuridae > Petromus > Petromus typicus. The sequence goes on along the minus strand of PVIR01001356.1, from coordinate 43,195 downwards.
AACAGATGAATAGATAAAGAAATTTGGTATTATTCAAACATAGTGAAGTACTACTCTGAAATAAAGATAAACTTGAGTCATCTGTAGGAAAATACATGCACTTTAATACTATATAGTTTAAGTAAAATAAATCAGACATACAAGCTTAAATATAATTTCTCTTATATGAGAAACTCAAATTATGAAGAGCAAAATAAGAGATGGATAATAGGAAATGAGAAGGGAATAAAGAATTGGAAGGAGGGGAAAGGGAAAAGAGGGAAGAGGGATGATGAGGAACCAAATTTGTTACTATACATACACCCAATCTCCACAAAGAATACAAACATGTACTGTAAACATGCAATAATAAAAAATTAATTAATCAATCAATTTTTAAAAATAACCTAGTGGAGAAGAGCAAAGAGGTTTGGCCATTGTTGATAATCCTGGAAGCTGAGAAATGGATACATATGTATTCTAAATTTCCCATAGTTAAAAAAATGTTTAAAGAACATCTTGAAATAGTTATTAGCATGTTGTTTTGCAATTAATCTACCTTAGCTTCTTTTCAAGAACCATAAACTTAATCAGCAATAAATCCAGCCATCTAAAACCAAGACAGATGTTCATGTATTCTGCTCTTGGATTATGTATTAACTGTGTAAAATGACCATAGAACAAGCTGTACTTCTGCCCAAAGTAGAATTACCACATTAATAATCACTGTAATTTTTTTAAGCATCAGTAGCTTTCCCATTAAAATATCTTGTAGATCTTCTTTTTCTTTAAGAAGACAATGTCCTTATAAACATTAACCAGGTTTATAGGTGTAGTTATGGCTCAGATGTATGAAGCTCTGGAATCCCCAGCACAAGGCGTGCATACATACACACAACAAAAACAGAAGAACGAGCAATGTCTCTCAAAGTAATTTTAACTAAAGAATTATACTTTTGGAAGAAGACTTGAGATTTTTCGACTTGAATTTCCAACTTATTCATCTCTATTAACAGAGAAGATTATTGAATTACTTAAAATACTATTCCAAAACAAAATCTAAACCTATGGTAAACGTGAGACTAGAAGTTTAAATTTGGAAGACTCATGAAAACACATCAAGCAAAGAATCTTATTATTATAAAAAGGCAAAAAACCAAACAACTATTGAGGCAGAGAATGCACAGAACACAAGGGCTTGGGTGTTATTCTGTTCCCATCTGGCTCTCATCTTAAGCTCCCCAGGCTGGGCCCAGTGGAAAACATCACGGTTGTCACTGTGAAGTACATATGTTTTTGCCAGGAATAGCCACCACACATATGCAGTTGTGCCAGAAGAATTTCAATTTATCATGTAGGATACTATAAACACAAATACTGAAGCGAAGCCAAAAAGAGAGTTGGGTTATTTTTCGTTTAATTTGTTTTCTCTTTTATGGTGCTAAAAGTTGATACAAGGGCCTCACACAATCTAAGTACACTCTCTACAACCAGGCATACCCCAATCCTGATAGTTCTTGAGAAAAAAAAAAAAAATGACCACTAATCTATCATGATCTAACTCTAACATACACAGAGAAATTAAGCTAAGTTTCAGTTTAAGACTGAAGATAGGGAGAAGTCCAAAATGAGAAGTAGAACTCAAAGAAAAAAATTTCATTAATTAAGCAAAATATTTTGGTGGAAACCAGGATTTGACGCAGTAGCATCGCTACTGCCTGGCAAGCGCAAGGTCTTGAGTTTGATCTCCCATTTAAAAAAAAAAAAACAAAACTTTTGATAGATTTTATTGCCAGTACCAACCAAACATACTCTATCATACTTGGGAGATGCAAAATTATTTATGTGTCAATATAATACATAAGTACAGATATTTATAAAAGCTATCTCAATCTTGATAAAATCAAGTCCAGCTTTCTGATGGATAATACTTCAGTACATTAACAGTCAGCTCTACAAAGGTAAAAACATAAAAGGTGAACTATGCAATGCTAGGTCCAGAACAGACAGTATTATACTCCTGTAGGAACCAGGGGATCCAAAACAAGTAACATGATACTTGCCAGAGATCTTAGAGGACTTGATCATCTTAAACTGTAATTGCTCAAAAAGAACCTCGCCTTGCTTCCAACAGCCTGTGTTTCTCAATAATCTTACCTCCACCTCCCCGTGCTGGCAATCAAACTTGGAGTCTCATGCATGTTTGGCAAGCATTCTGCCGCTGCACTACATTCCCAGATTCCCAGCCCCTCACCCACTCAGCTGTTCGCTTTTTTTTTTTTGTGCTGAGGATTGAACTCAGGGCCTTGCACATGCTCAGCACATGCTTTACCCTCAACCCCAAGCATCTTACCCTTGTATCCTCAGCAACTACAGACCACACAGAGGATTCTGGCAAAGTCTGTGGAATGAGGGAAATAAACAATGGGAAGTTGAAGTAAAGGCAATCCGTTATAGATGCATTCTGAGTGCCCAAATTTCCTTACCAATTTATGCTTTTAGGTCAGCCCCTGACTGCCTAGCAATCATTTATGAGAAGTTCTAGGAAATTTTATGTAAATCAATTATTTGAAAGTTAAATACTCATTATTTAAACTAGAGGACGCTGCTATTTAAAGGAAATCAACGGTAAAGCCACATATAATGAAAGAAATAGTCTATCCTATGCTTAATGAACATACATTTTTATTTCCTGAGTTCACATTATGCAGGAGATGCCTGGTTCAAATCTACACCTTGTCCACCACTTGAACATTTCTGTTTCATACTATATAAAGATCTTGTTCAGACTAAAAAGAAATCAAATAAGCTTACATAATCCAGCTTCTGGGGGCCGGGGATTTAGCTCAGTGGTTCCGGCGCCTGTCTTGCAAGTGCAAGGACCCGGGTTCGATCCCCGGTAACCACATACAATACTGGGCAGGGGACTCACGCCCAGCAGCAACCAGTACCACATAGCACAGTGCCTGGCGTGGTGGCTCACGCCTGTAATCCCAGCACTCGGGAGGCAGAGGCAGGAGGCAAAGGCAGGAGGATTGCTGTGATGTGAGCTGGAGGCTGAGCTCAGGGCCAGCCTGAACTAAAAGCGAGACCCTGTCTCAAAAAAACCTTAAAAAAAAAAAAAATCCAGCTTCTGGACAATTTTTATCAGTACTTCCTGTGACCTACTTTTAATGTCAGATGGCAAGAATTTTCCCCAGCAATGAAGTCCTGGAGGGCAGCCCATGATCCATGGAAGCCAGGCTCTGGCTTTTCAGCTTCTCTTAGCTGCTGAAGGATGGACAAGCAATACAAGACTTCTTCAGTGGGGAGAGATGACCACATCTTTAAAATGAACTTGGAAGCAACAAAGTTATAGATGCTTGTGATCTGTCACAGGGATGAGTCATGGTGAGAAAGAGCAGACACACAGTAGGCACTTTATAAGCCCTTGTTAATTGGTTCTAACACAAAAACACAATCGAGAGACAGATTTCAGAAGTTCTGGTCAGGGAGACAGTTTAGGGGAGAAGGAGGATATACAGGAGTGTATAAACAGGCAGGAACTGACAGTGCTGTACACCCAGCTCCTCAGAGCAAAGAGAATAAGTATAGGTGGTGGACAACAGAATCATTTTGATTATCCAGCACTTAAAGTTTCACATAGCATTTTATGGGCCTTAAGTGGCATTGCCAGCGTTAGCAAATCAAAGATGGTCAGTTAAGTTTGAATTTCAGGTAAATATAAAGTATTTTTTTTCCTCTAACCCTAACTCAACTACTGAATAATTTTTAAGTACTGTATGTCTAGATATTGCATGAGAAAGACTGTACTAAAATGTTGTTGGTATTTATCTGAAATTTCAGTTTAGTTGGGTATCCTATATTTAATCTGGCAATCTGACTCTCTAGAGAAACTCTAAAGACACAAGGAATCACAGACCTTATTCCATTTAGGTTTCTGAAACACAGTGCACACAAATGCTAAAGGAGCTTGGGTTGCAGATAATGAAGACTCTACTCACTTAAGAGTGGGGAAAAAAAAGAAGTTGGTCAGAGCTGCCTGCTCCTAGAACACAGTAAAAAGAAAGGCAAAAAAATAATACAATTAGGAGAACATTTCTTAGACTCTGCACTACTAATACTGCACTCTAGGATGTTTAGCAGGATCCCTATCTTCTGCTTGCTAGATGGCTGATAGGACCCTCTCAGTTGTGACAAGCAAAAATCCTCCCAAGTATTGCAAAATGTCCCTGAGGGCAAAACTTCCTTCTGTTGAAATCTCTAGGTTAGAAGAAATGGTCAAAAAGAAAGTGTCACATCCATTAACCAGTGGTCATATAACAAAAGATTGTTTCAGGAGAGAAAAATCTCAGCTCCACCCAGGCCCCTCCAAAACCGTAACAGGGGAAGGAGAGCCTAGTCATTTCAGCTAAGACCATCAGATAAACCCTTCCTGTGCCAGAAACTCAGAATAAGAATCTTTGGAGAGCCAAGCCAATGAAGCTCCGCATGGCCACGCACACATCACAGCAAGCAGGGCATCTTACCCAGCCTTTGAAGATGTTCCTTTTAAGTTAACCTCCCCTCCAACTTAACTTTTTCCAAATCTCTTCCTGCCATTTGAAAGTTGAGTGATTCTCAGCTGAAAAGGTCTGTATATATGAGGTGCAGATGGCAGCAGTTAGAGCCCTCACCAGATGCTGCAGTCTCTAATTTGATTGAAAGGATATAATTAGACAACAGAAACACTTTAATGAAAGAGCAAAACATGGAGGGAGGGAAGGATTGAAGGCCCTTAACTGATGCCAAAACACCCACCAGTAATAGAGGCTTTGAGTCTGGGGAAAAGGGAAGGGGAAAGCCCCTTAAAAAGACAGTCCCCATCCTGTTTATTTCCCCATAGACATAGAAATAGGGATTTTATTATTGTAGATTTCCACTGTATTTTATGTGGGAACAATCTGATTAGAACCAGAAGAGTCTTCGGAAGAACATCAAAGAAGAACAAATATGGCTTCTGTGGTCATTATTAAAAATATTTTTACCAGCCCAATAATTTTCTTTGAAGATGAATTTTTATAGATTGAACAGCAGCAAGTAATTTACATACTGTATTGGGACTGGTTAACAGTCCCTGCTATGCCAGAAGAAAACTACTTGGTCACCATATTGTCATCTGACTTCAGGACACTAAGGAAACGACACAGCCATTTAATACATCTGTTTGTAAAACACAGAAACCACACAAGGTCAGTCACATACGCTGATAACTACAACCATTATGAATCATCTCTAAAAGTTGCCTACTCTGTTTTTACAATTTCCTAGTTTTTAAACTTCAAGTGTGAGTATACTGTTCTGGTTCTAACCAAGAATCTAACCAAACTGAAAGAAACACGGCCCTCAAAGGCTGCAGTTGCTAATGTGGTGTGACACTCGGGTTTGGAAACACCGCAGCCTCCTCAACCCACTAAAAGCAAGGCCTCGCCCTTGTGGTAAATCGAACAATAAAAGTTTAATGCTTTGGCTGCTTGCCAGGGATTAAATCCATGGCAGGGGAAACCAGAAGCTGGGCCCAGCAGAAGACAGTCCCAAGAGCGTTCTGTTGTTGAAGTGGGAGGGAGAGCAACAACTTTGCCTGTGGGGTAGCCAAAACCCTTTCGTCTCCCAAGACACAGCCTAGCACCCAATTTCATTCCTCTTCAAAGTAATACAAGTCCGATACCTAGAAAGAGGATTTCAGAGAGAGATTCCCTTGGAGGAGGAGAAGGCGAGTTTCAGTATAGTGGTTATTTGTGAGATGTGGGAACACAACTCTGACTTATCTACACAGACTGCTCTTATATCTCTGCTCTGTCTGAAACCATACGGTGACTCCGAAGTTGAGGTCTGGGGGAAAGCCACTGACATCTTGGAAAGTAAACAATAATGAGAGAGAAGAAAAAATAGTGACATTGGACTGCTCCTTGGGATAAATACTTCCGGGTGTCAGCTGAAGTCTCAAGGTCAAACTGACCGGGAGAGAATGTCAGTCATCCTCCTCACCCCTGTGAGGCTGCACAGCATGGAGGCAGCCAGGAACAAACTTGCCAAGAGGTGTCAGGGGGCCTGTGGAAATCTCATCTCAAAACCTGCGTAGATAGTTTCCCGTTCAATTTCTTCTAGGTTGTCCTTATTCAAGAGGCAAAAATTCAGACAAAAGCTACAGATCCAAACTTCCGGCCTCTCTCGAATGTTTTGCATTAACTGTTCCACAGTGCAAACACAATCAACTTGGTATGTTTGAATGTTTCATTTTGTTTTTCAAAAATAGTTTAATTAAAACAAAATAATCAGCCATGCTAAACACACTGTTGCTCTGCAATGATCACTATATATATGACAACAGAAGCATGGAAATAAAAATTAACTCTCTAGGAAAGTGACAGAAGTTTCTTTTCTTTCCTTTTCTCTCCTGGCTGATTTTCTAGGTCTCAGGGCTGGTGCCACCTGCTGCCTGGGCTTTTCTCTAAGAAACAGATCTCTCAACAGTTTGTTCCAAGCAACATATGCCAGCACAGTTGAACAATCAAACTATATGCTAGTTGTGATGCAAGCATTGTCCTCCTTAAGCTGTGCACCGAACCACACCAAATTTCCCTTTAAAGCCTTTTTAAAATATCTAATTAAAGATCCAAATGTATGTGCATGAACTTCCCTTCACTGGTATCATTTTAAAAAATCACGCTAAAATTTTTAATTTATCATTCAAAAATTTCTGCCATCTGGATCTTTTTTTTCCCTTTTCTTTTGAGATGAGGACTCAGGTTGCACCACTGCGTCCAGCTCTCATATGCATCTTTTGCTTTTTTTGGATAGTTTTCTCTATTGCTGGGGATTGATTTTATGTATCTTAAAGTTAATTAACAGTTAATTAATCATCCATTCGCTAAAAGCAATCTTATCTGTCACTTTTTTCAGACTCACAAACACTGAAAAAATCAAAACACATGGAGTCAGAGCAGGATTTAATAGAGCACAGCCTGAGGGCCTGACCTGGACTGCCTGTTTTTGCATGGCCACAAACTAAGACTGGACTTTAAATGTGAAAGATTCAGAAGGACAGTATGGTATGACACAGAAAAATTATACGAAATTCAAAACTGTCCGTAAAGATTTATTGGAACATAGTCATGTCTATTTATTTATATTCTGTCTATGGCTCCTTTTGCCTGACAAGGTCAGAGCTGAGTAACTGTAACAGTATGTGGCCTCCAAAGCCCAATTTACAGTCTAACAAAAATGTTTGCACAGAACTGACCTGGAGCCTGTGGTGGCATTCTAGGCTCAAAAAAATTGTAAAATGGGGGGCCGGGGAGTTAGCTCAGTGGTTCCGGCGACTGTCTTGCAAGCGCAAGGGCCCGGGTTCGATTCCCCGGTAACCACATAACAATACTGGGTGTGGAGACCCACACCCAGCAGCAACCAGTACCACATACCACAGTGCTGGGCGTGGTGGCTCACACCTGTAATCCCAGCACTCGGGAGGCAGAGGCAGGAGGATTGTGATGTGAGTTGTAGGCTGAGCTCAGGGCCAGCCTGAACCACAAAGCGAGACCCTGTCTCAAAAAACCTAAAAAAAAAAAAATTGTAAAATGAAGTGCGTATTACCAAAGTGAAGAGCCCTATTACTAAAAATTCCTAATCTAGAGCTGGGAAATACTTAATCATTTATTACTTTTGGTCCAATTATGCTAAACCATGAGTTCTGTCAATAATATCTATACTAACTACACCAACTTGCTATTAACAATAAGCCTAAATGTAGTAATTCTTTCTTAAGATTTTTTTGGCTTAGGATTTTAATGGCAAACCTTTTAGTGCTTTCAAGGATAACAAACAGCCCACTGAGGCACACATGCCGTAATTTTGCCATCACTGCTTTAAAATATGCAAAGCAACTCACTGCATATTTCAAACATTTAAATTATTTTTTCTAGGGACCAAAACAAATTTTCACAAGGGGATTAGAGTTCTCTGATGCCAGGTCAAAATGCTGTTTCACAAAATACTCAGAGCATACAAGTAACTGATATCAGTGTTGGTCTGTTTCACTTCTTTGTTGCTTCAGCTCCCCAGTATCAGCACTAGGAGGTCCCTAAAAGGGGTGAGACTCTATACAGAAAATGATACTTTTGTTTTTAACGAATCTCTGAGGTTTTATAGCAAGACATACTACTGGCTAACAAGATAAGTTCCAGATGTGAAGGTTAAGTGAGAACAAACATCAATTTACACACTTACAAAAGGCAACTATATCCTGAATGGGTAAGCTCTGATGGTGCACCCCTACCAGAGCCAAGCACCAAAGAAGACATTGCTTTGGGCGGTTTGCCTTAAGCAGAGAACTCAAGTAACCCAAGTCCACTGCTCTCCACTAAAGGTCAGTAAATTCCAAGAAGAACCCACTAACTAGCCCATTGAACCCACTGCCTTCCTCCTTCAGAGGATAATCTAGAACCTCCTTCCAATCTCTATCTTCCTTATCAGCTATAAAGGAAGACAGTGGAAAGAAAAGGGATCATTCAGGGTTGCCTATAAACTGTAATTATAAGTAGCATTGGTAGGGAATGAGCTAACTGTTTTTATAAAGTCAGCATTCAAAAATGTAAACCACTAGTAATTTAAATATTACAAAATTGTGCAGAATATAAGTATTGGAATAATTTTTTCCATCCACAAAATTTCAGAGAAAATTACAGTATCACAAAATATGAAATGGCAAGCCTGGCATATTTTCAGCATAAAACGTGTTTTTTATTGGAAAGGATTTTTAAATACTAGTGGGTAGGCTCTTGACAGGATGTGATGCTGAAGAACACGTGGTATGTCTCTAAGACTGCTTCTGGATCCAGACAGGAAAAATCTCAGAAGCACCAATAATCCAGGACAGTTAGAAACCAAGCTGGAGGGCTCTGAATTAAGAACTTGGGCTAGTTATCACAATGGTTATTTGCCCTTAGCCCAGACTCCTAAATAAACCACACCAAGATTTAGGGTTTAAATTATATAAAAAATTGCTTGCTACATTTGATCTAGCAAAGCAAGAGTGAAGGAAAAGATCCATTTTCCAACAAATATAAGTAAGCACAGACTTGGCTCACTGAACAGTTTTCAGAGCTATTATCCTGTCCATTCCAGAGGGGGAACCAGTTTATTTTCACCCATATTTCTCCCTCCATAGAGGACATTAAATCCTGAATATACAGATGGCAAAGTGGAGCTAAGGGGTTACTAGGTTACAGTTATGTTGACACATCCTGGCTCTCAGAATGTCTTTCCCTCACTCCTCATATATGGCAAACAGTAGAAGTGATCAAATTGTAAAAGTCTCTCATAAGAAGGCAGTGGTCTCTCAGACCACTCACTGAGCCTCAAGTTTACAGTGCTTGGAGACCCTTATTTTACTGGTTGAAAACCAAGCTTTGTTTTTTTCAGGGATTCATCAGACAGGAAGCTCACAGCATTCCCAGGGTAAATGAGGTGTCTAGCACTTGGTGAACTTCAAAGCACTATAAAAAGTATTATTAAAATATGTTGATTACCTTCTATACGTGTGTCACCAACAGTATAGCATTTAAGCTTTCACAAAACTCAGCAAGGGTATTACATCATCCCCCCCAAGGAAACTGAGGCTCAAAGTCACACAGCAAAAGACAACCCCAAATCCAATCACTACTAACCCAAGTTGGCAAGTAAATGAACTCTCTTCCCCTCCCTTCCTTCCTTCTCTCTCTCTCTCTCTCTCTCTCTCTCTCTCTCTCTCTCTGTTTTTTTGGGACAGGGTGTCACTACACAGTTCATGCTGGCCTTGAACTCTATGAAGCCCAGCATGGCCTCGATCTCAGGCGACCCTCAGTCCTCCTGCCTCAATCTCCTGGGCGCTGAGATCACAGTGTGCGACACCACGCCTGGCATGAAACAACTCTTTTTCTTTCGCCAGTAAAAAATCCCGTCTTTCCAACAACAGTCTATACATTTGGGTGGAGAAGCCATAGGCTGGTTTTTCTACTCAAACAGGTCAGTATTGAACTCTTTCTTTCCTTGTCATAAATGTCCCACGCTCAACACCCAAACAACCTGCAAAGAAACGTTCACCGGGCCAGGCAACGCCCTCTGGTCTGCTCTTCAACTTGGAAAGGATTCTGCCATCAGGAAGATTTTGTGTGGAAGCTAAGCAAAGTCCCAGCTTCCATCCTGATCCAAGGTCCCACCTCCCAGGACTGGGCTTGGCCTGTGGAGCCGGAGCGGGAGCCGCGTAACCTGTTTTAAATCGTGATGGTATCCAGGACTCAGCACTGCACACACGAGAGAAGCACCCTAAGCACTGCAGGGGAGAAGTCTCCCATCACCCTTTCCTTTCCTCTCTTGCTGCGGTAGTCACCTGAGTCTTGGAGAAGTTCAGAGGCCTCGGGGAACGGGGGAGGTAGGGGCGTCCTGTATGGGTACAGCAGGTCGACCCAGGACCCAGACCTGCCGCTAGCGGGGACAAGCAGACAAGTCGACTCCGCAGCTCTCTAGGCAGAAGTTACGGGGTCGCCCGGGCAGGCGCAGCCGGGACCCGCAGAGGGGCTGCTCCACAGGGAGGCGCCGGGGTGCTCCGGGTAGGCGGGAGGCGCAGGAGCCTCGCAGGGAGGTTCAGGGAAGGGTCCTGGTCCGGGGAGGTGTCGCTGAGGAACTCAGAGAGGGGATACAGCGCCCTGAGGCGGGGAGCCCTTCCACTCCGAGGGGTGTCGCTGGACTCGGGAACGGGATCTCAGGAGGGACCCGGGCAGAGGGGAATCCTGGCCCCGGAGTAGTGAGTCGCCAGGGCTTGGCGAAGGGGTCCGGGGCACCCGGGCGGAAGGGTGTCCCGTCGGGGCGGAGGCGCTGAGGAGTGCGGGTCTCCAGAGGCCGGAGGGGGCCGGGAGGGCCCAAGGCCTCGCTGAGGGGCTCGGCGAAGGCGTCGCGAGACCCGAGGCGACGGGAGGGTCTCCCGGGCGGGCAGCCCGCGCTGCCCCCGGGCGGGCTCCTCGCGGGCAGGCACTGGGGATCGCTCACTCACCGGGTCCGGGGCCGAGGCCGGGGCCGGGCGCGGGCCGGGCCGCCAGCGTGAGCGCCGCGGCGGAGAGCAGGGCGAGGCGGGCGGCGGGCGGCGCCATGGGCCGTCAGTGCGGGGCCCCGGGGCGCGGCCCGGGGGAGAGGGGGCAGCGCGGGGAGCCGGGGGCGGCCATGGGAGCCAGACGCGGGCCGAGAGTGGCCCCGCCCCGGCCGCCCGGCCGCCCCGCCCCGGCCCGCCCTCCTCAGAGCCGCCGCCGCCGTCCGGGCGGCTCCGCGGGGCGGCCCGAGGGGCGGGATCGACAGCCGCTCTGCCCCGCCCCGCCCTCGCCTGCCACTCACGCTCAGGCCCCGCCCACCTCCCCTCACCTGGACCAGTCCGGCTGGCCCCCCCCATTTGCCCGAACTAGGGGTGGGGCCACCAGGTGAAGGACCGGGCTAGTTCCCGTGCTAAAGTTTGGTCGGGCGGAAGCCTGTCGGGATCTCGGTGACCCCTGCTCCACCCTCAGTTGGGTCGTGACCCTCGCGCGGGGCTCAACCACAACGGTAATAATAAGAACAGCGTCTGCAAACCGCTTTTCCCTGGTTGCTCATCGTACTGGTTGACAGAAAGGTGCTTTGGAATCAGTTTTTCCAGGGTCATCGCCCACTGGGTCACCTGCAAAACTCCGGGCAAATTAAAAGGAATACAACATCCACCTCACATGTCCTCATCTGCTAAAAGCCGAGGTGATAGCAACTACTCCTCAAAGCACTTGTGCTGAAATGAAATAATGCACGGAAACTTTTACGCACACACAATAGGGGTCCAGAAAATGGGAAGTTCCTTTCCCCGGGCCAAGTCTTGGAGTCACAAAGAAGGCACATACTACGCCCGGGTTCAGAATCCTATCAAGTATCCTGTGTCAAATAGAGCAAGTTTCCTCATCTGTCTGAGCCTCAGTTATTTGCAAAACAGGAACCATGAAAGGCCTTCGCGGATCCAATGAGGCAGAAGCGAGGGAACCTCCTGAGATCGAGCCCAGAGATGAGAGGGACAGTGCACCTGACAGCAGCTGGCCCTTTGCCCCGCAAAGTCTTCCTCCACCACACTCGGATCGGCCCTAAGCTCACCTTCTCCCCATACACCCTCAGGCAGAGGGGATTTTCCTGCAGTTCTTGTCTAAAAACGTCCTGGTGACGCCCAGCAGGACAGGTTTGGGCGGCACGCCGGGGCTCTTTCAAGTCCTTGGTCCCGGGCTTGCAAGTGCGGACGTGCGCCCAGTGCGGCGGCGGGAACACCTGCCCTCGTGTGCCGACTCGCGGCGCCCCGGGACTGGGCGGCTCCGACCCCGCGGGCTCCCGGCCCGCCTGGCGTAACCCACCCCTGCGCCACACCGCTGACTCCTAGAGCTCACAGTTCCCTGTCATCCCCCCCTGTAAACACGCAGCCAGCTGCTCCCAGGGCCGGGCCCCAAGCGCGCAGCTACCTCCCGGGAGGCCTCTCCATCCCTCTCCACCTACACGACCCACCGCTGTGGCAAGAAGAATCTTGTTCAGCCATTTGTTTTCACTGTCATTCTTGAGTTCAAGAATCTTCTTACTGGAGCCCGGAGAAACCATCACCACCCAACCTGCCCGGCCACAGCCCTCCTGGGGACACAACCTCCACTCTCCAATTCTTGCTCAATCTCCATTTTCTCTGTGATTTCTGGTCTTGACTGGACCCTTTGAAAGTGGTAGAAGCAAAGATAATTAAATGAGAAGGTGCAGGTGACAGTAACCATACAGAGCAAACCCTGGATAAAGGTGAATCTTCTTTGAACAAATAGGAATATGTCCATCACTGAGGATATAGCCACAAAACAGGGCCATGTCCTTCTCCTCCTCACACAGGGGGTGTGTGTGTGTGTGTGTGTGTGTGTGTGTGTGTGTGTGTGTAAATTTCAGGTGCCCGAAAGTATCACACAGAGAAAATAAAAACTCAAAAACAAAGAAGTTAACAGAATAATCTATAGCCTATTTTAAGTTGGACTCTGGGGACTGTGTCGAACTAACGCAAGAAACAGTTTTCTTTAACTCACTAGAGTCTTTCCCCATCTCACTGGCTGCTTGAGGGGAGGAAACCCAAACGGGTATTCAGGAGGTTGTAGACAAAGTTTATCTGGCCAGCCCTGCGCCCTCCAGCCTCCTGATCGTAGCTCCAGGCTGTTCTTCGCCAGCTAGGAAGTCATCCTTCTAGGCTGAAATCAGCCCCTCCTCCACTTCATTTTCTTCCCCTTGGAAGCAACCAGGCCAGCTGCGTTATTTGCACAGCACAGTAAGAATGAAAATATAGGGTTCTTGGGCCGGGGAGTTAGCTCAGTGGTTCCGGCGCCTGTCTCGCAAGCGCAAGGACCCGGGTTCGATTCCCCGGTAACCGCATAACAATACTGGGCGTGGAGACCCACACCCAGCAGCAACCAGCACCACATACCACAGTGCCGGGCGTGGTGGCTCATGCCTGTCATCCCAGCACTCGGGAGGCAGAGGCAGGAGGATTGCTGTGATGTGAGTTGGAGGCTGAGCTCAGGGCCAGCCTGAACCACAAAAGCGAGACCCTGTCTCAAAAAAAAAAAAAAAAAAAAAGAAAATATAGGGTTCTTGGTCAATCTGATTAAAATTTTCAAGAGAGTGACCCAGAATATTAAATCAAGGGGACCTCTGTCCATCCATACACAAGTTGCACACTCACAAAAGCAGCCCTGTGTGCAACAGAAGTTGGAAAGTGTGCGAGCGAGCTCTTGCTCCCTCTGGCCGCTATGAGAAGCATCCTTCCACTACCACCCCCATTTTCTTTTCCAGCTTTCGAGTCCAGCACAGGTGATGGAAACAGAGCACAAGAGCCTAAAAATACAACCAAGCGTGTCTAGGTCATGGAACTTAAGGGCTCAAGGTCTTCTGCTCAGTTATGTGGTCCTGGCCTCTGGCAGGGAGCAGCCTGAGATATTCATTTCAACGCTTCACATGCCTGGGGCATTGAGCAGCTTTATTTCATGGAAAGCGGAGGACACTGACTATGGCCCCTAGGCCACCAGGAAGATGTTAGTGTCTCTTTGCCTTCTTGTGCTCTCTAGTCAGGCCCTTCCTTTTCCTCCTCCAGGGGTAGCAGTTTCTCAAGAAGCTAGGAGACCTAAACCATTAGACTTTGGGCTAGTGTTTCCCCTGAAACTCTAGCTTGGATGACTTCTGCTCAAAGGACAACTGTGTCATGGAGAGACCATTGGATTAGAGAGTCTGACTATAACAAAAAGAGCGGATAGTTAATGTGGATTTTATTAAGTACTGCACAGTGCTATTCCACATCATCCTCATCAGCCTTGGAAAGGAGGTACCCTTGCTATAGAGGTACTCCCACCTCCAAGAATCAGAGGTTAAAGGTCATAGGTGCAGAGCTTGGCTTTGAATCCATGCAGTGGACTCCAGGGCTATGCTCTTAAACTCTATGCTAACTTGCTTTCTTATCTATCAGCACTCTTTGAGTTATCCAGGACTGGGACTAGAGTAAGACAGATAGGTTAACACAAGCCAAAAATTTAAGGGAAAAATAAAAACCTCGGTAGTCAAGATAAACATTATTTAATAAATATATACATCTAATAAATATATAAGCATTTAATGAAATATTTTAAAAATATACAAATGAATACCAAAATACACAATGAACACTATATCAACTTTTTTTAGTTGAACCCAGGGTCTCACACACGGTAGGCAAGTGCATGAACCACTGAGCTATACCCCAGAGCATTGTCAACACTTTAAATAAAGACAGGATCTGTCAGGCGTGGTGGCTCACGGTTGTAATCCCAGCACTCGGGAGGCAAAGGCAGGAGGACTGCTGTGTTCAAAGCTCTCCTGGGCTACATAGTGAGCTCAGGCACTACAAAGCGAGACCCTGTCTCAAAAAATAAGTAAATAAATAAATAAAAAGACAGGATCTGATTTTCCAAGGACTCAGGCTTGACTCAGCACAGTCTGCATACTGATCCTGTCTCCCAGGCCTCTGGGAGTCTGCGTACTGATCCTGTCTCCCAGGCCTCTGGGAGTCTGCGTACTGATCCTGTCTCCCAGGCCTCTGACTGTGGCATCTTTGTGATGGAAAATTTGAGAAATTTGGAAATTTGAGTAGTTTACTGGTTTGATGGGAGTGAGAGAAGCAAAGGAATCTAATTTTGAACATGATGATGAGAGGAATCTGGGGAGTATCCTGGTTGGACAGGTTTGGGTTGGAAACGGAGTAATCTGCATTCGAAGTCAGGTGACACATGGTGGAAGGACAGACAGATCCCATCACCTCTCGTCCTTGGCCCCACTTTGGTGATATTCAGCACATGTGGTCTGAATCAGTGACCTCCAAAGTTTGCATCATAGTTCAGGAATCTTTTCAAATTCTCTCTCCAAAGTTTTTTTCTTCTGTATCATGAGCCTCAGATATGTCTCAGAGGGGCATGGAAGTTTACTGCTTGGGAGTTAAAATAAAAACATCTACTGGGCGGGGGCCGGGGAGTTAGCTCAGTGGTTCCGGCGCCTGTCTTGCAAGTGCAGGGGCCCGGGTTCGATTCCCCGGTAACCACGTAACAATACTGGGTGTGGAGACTCACGCCCAGCAGCAACCAGTACCACATGCCACAGTGCCGGGCGTGGTGGCTCACACCTGTAATCCCAGCACTCGGGAGGCAGAGGCAGGAGGATTGTGATGTGAGTTGGAGGCTGAGCTCAGGGCGAGCCTGAACCACAAAGCGAGACCCTGTCTCAAAAAACCTTAAAAAAAAAAAAATCTACTGGGGAAACAAGAAACAATTTCACTAGAGTTTCACAGCTATTTTATAAAGAGGGAAAGACAAGGGGCCGGGGAGTTAGCTCTGTGGTTCCGGCGCCTGTCTTGCAAGCGCAAGGACCCGGGTTCGATTCCCCGGTAACCACATAACAATACTGGGTGTGGGTCTCCACACCCAGCAGCAACCAGTACCACAGACCACAGTGCCGGGCGTGGTGGCTCACGCCTGTAATCCCAGCACTCGGGAGGCAGAGGCAGGAGGATTGTGATGTGAGTTGGAGGCTGAGCTCAGGGCCAGCCTAAACCACAAAGCGAGACC